>JBBPBX010059228.1:4272-21838 GCA_038048925.1 Garcialebias charrua | reverse complement strand
TTGACTTTTGCCCACACACACACAGATCTTTTGGACACCCTTTTTCTCCTGTTTTACAGACTGCCAGTGATGACAGAGAATGTGAGAATCAGCTGTTGTTGGGCGTCAACACATTCGATTTCATTAAAATCCTCCGTCAACACCGTCGCATGAGTAAGTCAAGTCTGGCTGGATGAAAGTTTGCCGCAACGTTCTGCCATATTGTTTTTATTTTGAAATTGTTTGTGTCTTTTCACACACACACACATAGTTCAGTATTGTACCATGCTGGCGAGCACTCAGAGTGAAGCATACAATGAACGTATCATAGGGAAAATGGAGTCGGATCAGGAGCTGTCAAAGATTCTCTACCAGGTTCAGGAGACAGAGAAGGAGGACATCATTCGGGTAAGAATTCCTGTTTGTGAAGTTATGCCATAAAACCATTTGTCTGTGTGGACCATCACAGCTCGGTTTTGTTTTCTAGGAAGAACAATCTCGCAGGGAGAGGGTGAGGAAGTCTTAGATTTTAGATTAGATTTTAGTGGTCAAGGTTAGGATCACATAGCCAATCATTCTGTTCTCTTTATATTCCAGGACATTGAATCCAGAGAGGCTGAGGCAGACATTGCGGAGAAGACCATGGGCATCTACACTGTCCGAGCAGAGGGTCGTGGTCCTGATGGTCCAGGTAATGGACGCTTTGCTGATGTTGGTGTTGTGCATGCTACATACATACATGCATGCTACATACATACGTACTACATACATTCATACTACATACATACAGAATACATACATACATGTTACATACATAACACATATATACAGTGCTTTAAAGAAATTTCTTCAAATGAACATTCACTTGGCCTAAGGATGAGCTGCTTAGATTTTAGTGGTCAAGGTTAGGATCACATAGCCAATCATTCTGTTCTCTTTATATTCCAGGACCTTGAATCCAGAGAGGCTGAGGCAGACATTGCGGAGAAGACCATGGGCATCTACACTGTCCGAGCAGAGGGTCGTGGTCCTGATGGTCCAGGTAATGGACGCTTTGCTGATGTTGGTGTTGTGCATGCTACATACATACATGCATGCTACATACATACGTACTACATACATTCATACTACATACATACAGAATACATACATACATGTTACATACATAACACATATATACAGTGCTTTAAAGAAATTTCTTCAAATGAACATTCACTTGGCCTAAGGATGAGCTGCTTAGATTTTAGTGGTCAAGGTTAGGATCACATAGCCAATCATTCTGCTCTCTTTATATTCCAGGACATTGAATCCAGAGAGGCTGAGGCAGACATTGCGGAGAAGACCATGGGCATCTACACTGTCCGAGCAGAGGGTCGTGGTCCTGATGGTCCAGGTAATGGACGCTTTGCTGATGTTGGTGTTGTGCATGCTACATACATACATGCATGCTACATACATACGTACTACATACATTCATACTACATACATACAGAATACATACATACATGTTACATACATAACACATATATACAGTGCTTTAAAGAAATTTCTTCAAATGAACATTCACTTGGCCTAAGGATGAGCTGCTTAGATTTTAGTGGTCAAGGTTAGGATCACATAGCCAATCATTCTGCTCTCTTTATATTCCAGGACATTGAATCCAGAGAGGCTGAGGCAGACATTGCGGAGAAGACTATGGGCATCTACACTGTCCGAGCAGAGGGTCGTGGTCCTGATGGTCCAGGTAATGGACGTTTTGCTGATGTTGGTGTTGTGCATGCTACATACATACATGCATGCTACATACATACATTCATACTACATACATACAGAATACATTCATACTACATACATACAGAATATATACATACTACACACATACTATATACATACATTCATACTACATACATACAGAATACATAAATACATACAGGTAGTCCCCGATTTACGAGCGCTCTGATCTACGAGGTTCCAGACTTACGAGCTGGCGAATTATTGGAAAAAACGCAAAAAATACTGAGTTTTCCTGTGTTTTTTCACCACAGTTCGTTAGCTAAACATGTGGACACACGTTTCCGATCATTTTTATGCACTCATAAGCAGTTTTTCGATGAAAAACGAGTGTTTGTAGTCGCGCTAGCAAAACCGTTCCAATTTACGAGCGAATTTCCGGACTTACGAGAAGCGTGGCGGCCGTTCCAAATTACGAGATTTCCGGTTTACGAGCGCCTCGTTGTAACGGATCTCGCTCGTAAATCGGGGACTACCTGTAATACATACATCATACATACATACAACATACATACAAACATACATAATACATACATACAGAATACATACATACATACATACATACATACAGAATACATACATACTACATACATACATACTACATACATACATACATATTACATATATACTACATACATACATACATACATATTACATATATGCTACATACATACATACATATTACATATATGCTACATACATACATACATATTACATATATATACATACATACATACATACATACATATTACATATATACTACATACATACATATTACATATATACTACATACATACATATTACATATATACTACATACATACATATTACATATATACTACATACATACATATATACTACATACATACATATTACATATATACTACATACATACATATTACATATATACTACATACATACATATTACATATATACTACATACATACATACATATTACATATATACTACATACATACATTCATACTACATACATACAGAATACATTCATACTACATACATACATATATACTACATACATACATATTACATATATACTACAATACATACATATATACTACATACATATTACATATATACTACACGCATACATACATATTACATATATACTACACGCATACATACATATTACATATATACTACATACATATTACATATATACTACATACATATTACATATATACTACATACATATTACATATATACTACATACATACATATTACATATATACTACATACATACATATTACATATATACTACATACATATTGCATATATACTACATACATATTGCATATATACTACATGCATACATATATACTACATGCATACATACATATTACATATATACTACACGCATACATACATATTACATATATACTACACGCATACATACATATTACATATATACTACACGCATACATACATATTACATATATACTACACGCATACATACATATTACATACATACTACACGCATACATACATATTACATACATACTACACACATACATAATACATACATACTACATGCTACATACATACATACATGCTACATAACACATATGCAGTGCTTTAAAGAAATTTCTTCAAATGAACATTCACTTGGCCTAAGGATGAGCTGCTTAGATTTTAGTGGTCAAGGTTAGGATCACATAACCAATCATTCTGTTCTCTTTATATTCCAGGACATTGAATCCAGAGAGGCTGAGGCAGACATTGCGGAGAAGACCATGGGCATCTACACTGTCCGAGCAGAGGGTCGTGGTCCTGATGGTCCAGGTAATGGACGCTTTGCTGATGTTGGAGTTGTGCTGGAAGGTGTGGAAGTCCTCCATAACCTACAGAGTGTCAGCCATGCGTGCGTGATGCTTTATGGACTGATCTATGCACTCAACTTGAGCTATCCGAAAAGCCTGACCCGTACATTCGAGGTGTACCAGAAAATCCTGATGAACCTGGACTCAGCCAAGCTGTCACCAAAAGTACAGACACTGAAACTCAAATTGCCCCAGTGATTTGGCTGGCAATAATGCACATACACAGCTACCTGATTTTTTGTCAGTTTCTCCATCATACAGACTGTTTAAATCCCTTATAGTTTTTGAAGGGTGTGTCAGGAAAATACCTGTTTAATGTTCTTTTTTTTTTCTTTTGATGTTGAAGCACTTAACAGGAAGTGATGTGTGAATGTGGCTGTGTAGGTGAGTTCTTATGCAAGTTCATAGATGGTTGGTTTCTAAAATGTTTTAGCGGGACATATTGTATTACCTCAGCTCAAACCAGATTTTTTTTCTTGAATTGTTTCCAGATTCAGTGGAGTTAAGTGTTACAAAGATTTGTTCTAAAAGGTGCTTAAGTTTCTACAAAATCCACTAAGGTGAAGTCTTTATTTTTTTTACTTGTAATATTTTAGGAAAAGTATGGCCAAAATGGGACCTATGGTCTTGTGAATATGCACAAGTGAAACTTTAATTTTGATATTATAATTTTGTGTATTTAATATGATTTGAAGTTTAATAAAGATGTTGAAAGAACAACAACTGATTGGTTCATTAAGATTGTTGGTATGAATGGAAAGGAATTGCATAAATGTTATGCATTTTGATTAATTTAGTTCATTACATATGCATAAATGACATGTAATTAAAATAAATATATGCTATTTATATTGAATAATAAACCTGATTATTATGCAAATTAAAATAATATTCTTTATGTATTTGAAATAAATACCCTCAAGATTATTCATTTAGAGTAATTATATGTTATTAATTCTGAATACATAAACCTGAGGGTTATGCATTTAAAATAAATAGGCCTTATTACATGAATGAATATGCATCATGTAAGGTTTATTTCATAGGTTTGCCTTGAAATTATCTAATAAAAAGGCACGCAATTTTGTCATTTAATAAAATTACATAAATCTTAAAAATTGGGGTTAAATATTTCTGTGAGTGTAACTTTTGCTTAATAAATGCACTATAATGGTTAAATCAACTATTTCAAAAGCCGATTTGCAGAAGTGGGAGCGCATAGAGGGACGAGTCGCTATGCATTTCTTTAAATTTTAACAAGATAACCACCTAAAAACAATTATTTGCTTGCTCCACATAATAGTAAAGGTGTGTCTCATTTTAACTTTCCCATACTAAAATTACTTTAACTGTCAAATCAGCTGTATTTCAAAAGTACTGTATTCACTGCCTCTGTGTTCCGGGATTGAGGGAGGAAATTAGGAAGGAGAAATGTTGCACATTTCTTCGAAATTTAATAAGATAAGCACCTAAAACAATTATTTGTTTGCTCAATATTATAATAAAGGTGTGTCTCAGTTTAACTTATACTTAATAAATGCACTCCAATGGTCAAATTAGCTGCATTTCGCCGGGGCGTCACAGTGAAATGAATGGTTGTGTTCAATATTTTTCAATGTCAGAATGAATGAAAATTGTCAGTAATTCAGGCATTCATTACATCCAGGCTTGATTTTTGCAACTCGCTCCTTTTTGGTATCAGTCAGACCTCCATAGCTAGACTTCAACTGGTCCAAAATGCGGCAGCCCGATTTTTAACCAGCACAAGCAAAAGAGAGCACATTAGACCTGTTTTGGCCTCCCTGCACTGGCTACCGGTTCACCTTCGAATCCAGTTCAAAACGCTTTTGTATATGCTGGTGAAGATTCTCAGTCGTCCAGGACATGATAAAATCAAAAAAGGCGTTCAATACAGGATCAACTGGACTTTATTTGTTGCAGAAAACGTTTCGACTTCTGTCCAGAAGTCTTTTTCAATTCTGAATGAATGGAAGCTGTGAGAACGAGAAGTTTTATACAAGCCACGCACCAACATATGAAATTGGAAACTGAAATAACACCACAAAATACCTAACATGCCCATTCTATTTAAATTGACAAAACAACACATCACACCTTAACAGAAGGGGGTTTGTAACACATACATGTAAATTGAAAGATCACACCTTAACAGTAGGAGGTTCCCTTGAGGTCTCTGGTAGAAGACACAAAACTGTATGTAAATTGACAAAAAACACCTCCCAAACAACAACAGAGGCTACTCAGAGAACTTTGTTAGTCTAATTTACAGACAAGACATCCCTGCTCCCATCCAGTGTAAAACGTTTCGGAATCAAATCCAAAACTGAGTTATAAGTCTTAGAAAGTTGAAATCTCAGACCTCCTCCTCTGTTAAGAGAAGGTTTTTCTCTCTTAACATACACAGCTTCCTTCACACCTCTCTCAAACCATCTGTGCTCTCGGTCCAAAATTTGAACATTCTGGTCCTCAAATGAGTGACCCTTGTCCGTGAGGTGGAGGTGAACAGCTGAGTTTTGTCCAGAGGAGGTTGCTCTCCTATGTTGAGACATTCTTTTGTGGATAGGTTGCTTCATTTCTCCGATGTAACGGTCTGAGCAGACTTTGCTGCACTGGACTGCATAAACCACACCACTCTGTTTGTGTGTGGGGGTTTGGTCTTTAGGGTGGACCAACCTCTTCTCTCTTCTCACAGCTTCCATTCATTCAGAATTGAAAAAGACTTCTGGACAGAAGTCGAAACGTTTTCTGCAACAAATAAAGTCCAGTTGATCCTGTATTGAACGCCTTTTTTGAACGCTTTTTTATGTATATAAATCACTAAACAACTCTGCCCCCTCCTATCTTACTGATCTGCTCCAGTCGTATGTCCCACAACACTCTCTCAGATCAGCAGACCAGTTGATCCTCACAGTTCCAGGAACCCGTCTCAAGCGCAAAGGTGACAGGGCCTTCTCTGTTGCAGGCACAAGAATGTGGAACGAGTTACCTCTGCTTGTCAGACAGGCCTCCTCCCTCACAATTTTTAAATCTCGCTTAAAAACACTATTATTTCCTGGCTTTTGGCACTGTGTGATCTGTGCTAAGCCTGTGGTCATATTGCTGTTGTTGTTATCCACTGTTGTTTTTTGTTCCTACAGTCGATCTCCTGTTATGTAATCTGTTGCTGTGTGCTTGGTCTGTCTGTCCCTGCACAGCACTTTGGTGTGCACTATCACTGTTTAAAGTGCTCTATAAATAAAGTGGTATGGTATAGTATGGTATGATATGGTATGGTATATCTAAAATTGGTTTATAAATATGGGGAAAACCTCATGGAGAAAGGTGAAGAGGATCACGTGCTACAGCCCCCGCTCCATTGTGAACGACGGGACGGTCAATACACTAACCAAGCAAACATGTGACATGTCTGCTCCTCAGGGAGGCGCGCCGACAGAATCTAACAACGAGGGGGCCATGTCAGGAGCCCACAGGCAACCACAAGCTTCACATGTTCACAAAAGCAATTGTGTTCAAACTACTGTGTGCGTAAACAAATCAGAGCTGAGTCAGATTCCTCTTCCTGTTGTTTGAAGGGAACTGGGCTCTCTATCACCAGACAATTTAAAGTCTGCCAAGCACAAATAATCATCTCCACGTTCTCACGTTGCAGCTGTCCCTTTATCATTAATGAGCAATACGCAACGTCCAAGCAGTAGCCGTGTTTCCATCAAGGTTTCTAGGTGCGCATTTTGAAGTATCGCAGCAGAAAAGCTTAATGGAAACGGCAAAATCCGTATTTACTTTCTCAAGTTCGCCAAAAAGTTTATACGCTCGCTTGAGGTGGTTTTTGGGATCTGCGAAAATGAGCAGATGCGCAAAACGACAGATGGAAACACATTTGCCGACTCGTGCTGCCGTAGCGAACATTCACGTCACGTGACTGATCAGCTGTTTCCGCTCCGGACAACATGTAACATCGCTAAAACTAGTTGGCATGACAGAATAAATACAACTCGCCCGATAGCAACACGTACCTGAAATATTCTCTCCATTTTGATGAGATGTGTGGCCGGGTTCTGTTTTCAACTGCTACTTCCTGTTTACTGTAGACATGCGCAGTGCTGACGTCTGACGTAATGACGCTGACGTCTGACGTAATGACGCTGACGTCTGACGTAATGACGCTGTGTGCGGCTTGGAAGAAGCGCTTCAAGCCAGTAGATGGAAACACTTCTGATCTGCATTAATTTGTATTTACATATTTGCGAGGTAGCTCAAAATTCGAAATGAAAATGGATGGAAACACAGCTACTGATCGGGCAGCACGTGACCTTTCTCACTGTGCTGGTTCAGCTCTGCTTTTAAACAATATCCCCCCAACGGGTGAAATACCGGCCGGTTTGTCTGGTTCCAACGCTCTGTTAAGGCCGAGGACCAGTAAACTAGACCCATCCAGGAAACAAATTGGGGTCAGGAGATCTGCTCGTTTACAAAACTCGCAGCTTCTCAGTCCCATGACCCCAAACAAGGAGAGAGAAAACAGACATTCTGCTCTACTTCTGTCTAATAAGGACAACAGGTTGCATCTGTTCTCGATCACTCTCGATCAGAGCAACCTGGTCATCAACAAAAAGGCCTTCTCCCCAACTTGGTTGACCCCCAAGGGGTCACAGCTTCCAGGACCCCTGGAGGGGAACTGGATACACCAACTGCTCTTCTTCATGGTCAAACTTTGTCACCAGAAGAAGTAGTCTCGCCGTTTAGGCTGGAGGCTGTTAAAAATGTCAACTTGTTGGCAGAGAAGAACAAGCTGATGGCATCAGGCCTACCGGAAAATGTGGTAAAAACCATCCAAAGTGCTCGTGCTGTGTTAACACAGTCTCTCTACGCACAGAAGTGACTTATTTTTGAAGCTTGGTAAATGGTAAATGGAGCTTTTTTATATAGCGCTTTCCAGCCCCCTGTGAGGAGCCCCAAAGCGCTTTACAATACCAGCCATCCACCCATTCATTCAGACATTCATACACCGGTAGTGGTAGCCTGCCTTGTAAGGCGCCATCCAGACCTACCGGGAGCAACTCGGGGTTAAGTGTCTTGCCCAGGGACACAATGACACATGGTGGGCGGATGCGGGATTCGAACCTCCAACCTTCCGATCAGGGGTCGACTGCCATTACCACTACACCACGGTCGCCCCACGGTCACGGTCATGGTGCACAGAAGGAAATATTATTCTTTACTTGTGTAACCTGGCTCAGCTCCTGATTTTGCTTCAGGACTTACAAGAAAAAGGTCGTTCTTTCTCAGCGATTAAAGTTTTCCTATCAGCTATTTCAGCCTGTCACGAAGGCTAGGGACACCGGACACCTGGTGCGTATCCAATCATAATAAGATTTATGAAGGGCGTGCTAAGAATAAAACCACCCAGCAGGATCCTGACCCCTGGTTGGGATCTTAGCCTGGTCTTGGGGGCTCTCTGTGATCCCCCATTTGAGCCACTGAGCGAGGTTAAGATAGATTTGTTATCTTATAAAACCGCTCTACTCTTGGCCATTTGCTCGGCGAAACAAGTGGGTAACCTCCATGCATTGTCCGCACATCCAATGTGTACCAGATTCGACCCTGATGGGTCAAAGGTCACCCTAAGGCCTAATCCCACATACATCCCCAAGGTCTTGACTTTGACCCATATGAGTCTGGACTTTGATCTCTCCTCCTTCCCACCTGCTCCTGTCCACACTCAGGAACAGGAAAGGCTATAGGCTCTCTGCCCTGTGAGAGCTTTAGGCACTTATTTGTAGAGAACAGCCTGATGGAGAAAAACAAATCAACTGTTCGTATGCTTTGCAGCTCCTGCTACCGGAAAGGCCCTGTCAAAACAACGCCTCTCACATTGGGTGACTGAGGCCATTAAGAGGGCGTACATTAGCAAATGTCAACAGGTGCCCTCTGGAGTGCACGCTCACTCGACTAGGGGCTTGGCCACTTCGTGGTCACTGTTCAAGGGTGTACCAGTTACATACATTTGTGCTGCTACAAACTGGAGCTCATTAAACACTTTTGCATAGTATTACAGTTTGGATGTTACTGCGTGTGATGTCACTCAGGCTGTCCTTTCTAACACACAGTAGAAGGTAGCCTTGAGATGCCTGCTGATCAAGGGTAGACGTTCACACTAGCATGCATTTTTCTGAGCATTTCAAGGACGTGAATGAATTACATTCCCATAGCAAGTATGTTGCACTGAGAGAACTTGACTGAAAGGGAACTGAAAGTTATGCATCATAACTCATGTTCCCTGAAGGAAGGGAACGAAGTGCAACATATCTGGCCCTTTTCAATGCTGAAAGCTTGGTGAAGTGCAATTTTGGAGAAAGATGGATGGGCGTCAGCCGCTTAAATACCCAGAGGGCGGGGCCTCTGGCGCGACGTTGATGCCCTAGCCGTAAAGGCGTGAATGTATTCCTTCAGGTAATCGCGCGGGGGCGCAATTCCCATAGCAAGTATGTTGCACCTCGTTCCCTTCCTTCAGGGAACATGAGTTATGGTGCATAACTTTCAGTTGGTTTTTTTTACTCTCACTCGGATAAGTCAAGGCTATTCAACTAAATTACTCAGGGGGCCACAGTTACAGTCAAGAGCTCAAGGGCCGGACATCCAGTAGTTATTGTCACTAAGTAAAGGCCCCCCACATACTCGGGGGTACTGTGCATACTCCGTGAGCCACCTGCACTCCACTTGTATTGTGCGCCACTGGTTTGAGCATATAGATTAATTTCTCACTATCTACACTGATGGCATCAATGGACAAGGGGGAAGAGATCTCTTGCCTCTTAGCTTTAAAAGAATTANTAAAAAACAAAAGAAAACAAGGGGGTACATAAGACCATTAAACCAGACCATGGATGAAGAAGGGGAGTTTAATATATTGGTGAAGGACATGAAGACGATAGACAGTGAGAAACATTTTGAATATTTTCAAATGGATTCTAGCAAGTTCGATGAGCTAGTTGGACACTTTCTTTACCACCAGGGCAGCCACCGCTCACCTGTCAGCACTGCACAGGGAGCGACAGTCGTGTTGCACATCCGCACTGCGGTTGGTGTCGCATACAAAACAGTTTGATGTGAACACTGTGTCTCGCCCGGCAGTTTATTGTGCATGCGGTCATAAAAATTCAACTTACGTGGATATAGTCGGAGGACGTTCGCTTTGAGTCCGCGTTGACTATGCGCAGACCTCCGCAGAGTGAAGTACACCCGAGTATGTTGGAGCCTTTAGTTTGTTTTAAGGTTTCAAATTTAGCTTTATTTAAAAATGAACCCATTGGGGGGCCAAACTGAGTTCACCTGTGGGCCTGATTTAGCCCCTGGACCTTCAGTTGAATAGCCCTGCTCTAAAAATCATTAGTTATATTTTATCACTTACCTTTTGGAGTCAAAAAACTTAAAGATGGCCATCATAACTAATGAATAAAACATAAAAATGGTTATAACATAATCTGTTTAACAGACAGTGTGGAAGTGGAAGTTATCCCCAGCACACCGTCTAACCGTTCACTGATCTGCATGAGATCATACATAATTCTCTTTTCAAGATATGATCTAAATAGCATTCAGTTGTAATTTGTCAACACAAGACACTTTTTTTTTTTAATTATTGGCCTGAAGTATGGCAAGAGACATGGAATGATTCAAGGAACGCTAGCCTTTTTATTAATGAAGGTTTTGTTTATAGCTGATTTTATGCTTTTTGTTAAAATAAATAAAAAAGATGAGTGATGTTAAAGAGCAAGGCGTATGACATGAATACTAATAATGCATTTCTTTATGTTTTATTGTTTTTTTATTTTTGCATTTGTTTCAAATTATGTATATTATACCTTAGTAAAAACGATTTATATTACTGTAAAATGAATGTTTAAAATTAAAGTTAATACAACAATAACAATAATCGTATGCAATACATATTAAGTGAGAGTCTTTCAATATGACCAGGGTTTTTGTGTTTTGGGCTTCATTTAACAGAGCTTGACACTCCTACTTTAGAGAATTAGCTTGACGTTTTGGGGATTTTTTTTTTTTTTCAGTCTTTCTTGCGAATGCAAAGAAACCAACCATAGATAAGGGAAAATTTTGCAACAGGAAAGGCAAATCAGATTATTGACCAGAGGTCCCACACATCGAAACAGCTCAAACAAATTCACCAAAGCTGTCTAAAAGACATTAATCTTGAAATTGGAATTTTTTTTTTAAAGCTCACCACAGTGAAAAACAAGCAAACCGTTCATAACGCCGGTATCTGCAGCATCTGCACACATTTCAGGCCGGTCTGCAATATCCTTCAGAGGACAAAGTGTGCAAAATGAATCAATAAACTCGAAAGCCCCAGAAATCTCAAATCCATTAGGGCCACAACGAAGCACATATTACTTCAAAATGGAGTTGCATTAAGTGTCAGATGTCGGTGATAAGGCCGCCTTCATTTGGGTTTTGCTGTTTTTCTCCCCTGATGGGACGCATGAGTGGTGTCTCCTTATCACTCATGCCATAAAGTGCTATCTGTGTCTCTTATCGCCCGTCTCTGCACGAAAGAGGAAAAGAGAGTAAGACTATGACAGGGAGGGAGAGAATGAAGGACAGAAAGCGGTGGATGATAAAAATCACTGTTCCTGCTGCTGTGGCCACATGCATGTACACCTGTGAGTGGACACGGGTGATGCGTTGCTACCTTAACAGGCACGTATCAAACAAGGCCACAGCTCTGACATGCGCTTATCTCCCTGCAGCCATTTGCCATGAACAAATGTGCAGCGCGCCGAAGTATAGAGGAAATCAAACTGTTGCAGAGAATCTGGAGGTTTCTTCTTTCCTCTCTTCCGATGGCCTGTTGCGCCTCTGATAAAGTCTGCCCCGTTTAACTTTGACTCGTGTCAATTTGCTCCGAACGCAAAGAATTAAGCGTTTTTTGTACTGCCTCATCACTTCCGGCACGAGGAGTGAAACGATTCTATCAGCGTCGGGGAGAAATGTAAATCCAGGCCTCACCGCTCTGAAGAGTGTCACGGCTTGCAGATTGTGTGCGCGATACGGCACGTTGACCCCGCTCGATTTGGAGTCACGATACATTCCTCTGAATCCCTTCGCTATGCAAAGCACAACCCTAATCTCACTGCCTTTACCATCTCTATTTTCCCTCCCCACTCGCAAGGTTTGTTTACCCAGCACTCTCTTCGCCGCCTCTCTGATGAGCGTTTTATCTTGCAAGGCCACCTTTTCACACTGCTGCACTCACAATCACGAGTATCACCCGTAATTATCTTGCCGTGTTCCACCTTCCAGCCCCTATCGCCTGCGTTCATCTCGGCGCTGGAATTATATGCGTTTCTGCTGGGTGCCATCGCCCCAAGAGGAGGGGAGGAGGAGGAAAGGTTCGGAGGGCGGGCGAGTAGACCCAGTTGGGGTAAAGACAAATCTAGTGGAGATTGTAAACCCAGGCATCTTGCAGACCCACACCTCAGGTGTAATTACTTTGCTTTGCCGCTTCTTTTGTCTCCCATCGACTCTGCATCTGCCTCTTTTCATACTCCAGCTCTCCTGCGCATGATACAGTTGTGGTTCCAGTCAAAGTCTCCTTGACCTTCTTCCTTTTCTGCCATTGTGCCAATAAGAAAACCAATTAATGACTTATCCTTCCATCTCAATGTCGTCTTTCTCCGAAGTGTAGTATTATGCCTGCTTTTTCGGCACAGCGTTAATTAACTAAACTACACCCGAGCACTCCCAGTGTTCGCTCACCCTAACACGCTGGTATTCAAGGCCGGCATAATGGTCCTGCAGGTGTCGGGGGAGCAGCTGCGCTTTCTCACATACACAAAACTGGAAACTTCTGAGAGCAGCCCAATGTGGAGAGAGACGGTGGAGTAGCAAAAGGAGGGTGTGAAAGGGTTCAATGAACAAGATGTCTGAAGGATTCAAGGAAGAGGACCAATACGATTCTGAAGTTATTAAGGGTGACCAGAGAGCAGTTTGAGAGGTGAATACAAGGGAGCAGCAAACCTCTTATGAGAGGCTCTCTTGTAACGTGGGGAGCATCGCGCTGCTGTTCGGCGTATTGTTTTTGTACTACAATTGCTTAGTGTTTATATTTAGCCAATGTTTCTCTTAATTCATATCTTAGATCTTATTACGGTTTTTCTTTTACATTTCATAATTTTGTTGTCCGTAACTGGGACCCTGTGTAGACAATTTCGTTCCATCACATGTACCAAATGTGGTGCGAATGACAAATAAAGCAACTTGAAGTTTCTTGCATCACATTCTAGTTCTGAGTAAAATGTTAAAGATGACACAGATATGTCATTTGTAGCCATTTCTTTTACAGCAAATTTACCAAAAACCTCGTCTACTGGTATTAATTGCAGAAATACCCTCTAGTTTATTTTCGGGTAAGGTTCGTATTGCTTTAAGCAAACCTGATTCTGGTCATGGATGACACTTGGCTAATGAGACATACTTGTCTAATTAGCGCTTGGGGCAGCTGTGTCTGAGTGGTAATGGTACATCCAGACCGAACGCGATTTCAACTGCAGGAACGTACAGTTTACATGCAAAGTCAATGGGGGACGCACCTCCATGCGCCTCCTGGCGTCTTGCGTCACGTCGCGTGCGTGTTGAGCGTGCTGGAGAGCGATTTCCGTGCACGTGAACCCGCGTCAACCTCCAAAGCACGCCTCCAACATGCTGAAGATTTCGCCGTTCAAACTTTCAAACGCCGCTCAAACTCTACCCGATTGGTTGGTGTGTCAACCAATCAGGGAGAGTCGGGGGAGAAGAGAGGGGGTCAGGGGGAGAGTCCCTATGTGACGCGGAAACCAGTGACGCGGAAACCATTGCGCATGTGACGTATTGTTTGTGGAACACAGAAAAAACCCGCGGAGTCATGGAATATGGAAGAGAAACTCATTGTTCATTCATTCATTCATTCAACCTTTATTTATACAGGCTAGCCTCGTTGAGTCACGGGGACTCATTTACAAGAGGGACCTGTCTCACTCACACCAAACAACCATCCACTCTCACACTCACACCTAGGGTCAATTTAGAGTCACCAATCAGCCTAACAAGCATGTTTTTTGGTCTGTGGGAGGAAACCGGAGTACCCGGAGGAAACCCACGCATGCACGGGGAGAACATGCAAACTCCACCCAGAAAGGCCCCGGACCGGGATTTGAACCGGCAACCTTCTCGCTGAGAGGCAGCAGCTCTACCAGTTGTGCCACCGTGCTGCCCGGTGAAATTGTAGCTAAAATTGTAGCTGTGTGTTCGCGACAATTCCTTCACAACCAGTCAAGTCTGCTCCACAGAGACAGAAATAAAGAGCTCCTCGCCTCGCGGAGTGCATTGACGACTCGGTACACCGGTAAGCTCCTCCCACACACCCCGCAGCAGCAGGGTTGCCAGTTAAACATGAATTTTATTTTATTTATTTATTTTTTTACCCCTTTTCAGTGCAAATGTTCACTAAACTCAACACACTATTAATCTTATCAGACCCTCACGCAGCAAATATGACAGTTTGGGTAAAAAAAATAAAAAATAAGCAACAGTACTAGATGATTCATTAATTATTATCTGGCAACCCTGAGCAGCAGTTTTCGCAGCAGTTTCGCTTCTGGCTTTTTAGTCTGGACACAAAGTGCGTCCACTTGCGTGCGTGTTGAGCTTTTTTGCCGTTGAAATCGCGTTCGGTCTGGATGTACCATTAGAGCAGTCGTCCTCCAGTGGGAGAGTTGGGGGTTTGATTCCACCAGCAGTCACGTGTTGAAGTGTCCCTGGGCAAGACACTGAACCCCTCGTTGCCTCTAATTTGTGTCCCATTGGTGAATGAATGTGATAAAGCACTGATTAGTCTTTGTACAGATCTAGTAGTGTTCAAAGATTCAAGTTTCTTTATTTGTCATTCACGCCACATGTGGTACATGTGGTGGAACAACATTGAGTACAGAGTCCCAGTTACATTCAACAAAAGTATTTAAATGTAAAAGAAAAACAGTAATAAGATCTAAGATACAAACAAAGAAAAAGGTTAATAAAAATACACTAAGCACTCGAGTCCTGTATGAATGGATAACTGAGGGCACAGGTCGTAGCGTAAAGAGCTTTGAGTATCTTGATAAGATAGAAAGACGCAATATAAGTACAGTACATTTAGCATTTACTTGTACAAATACAAATGTGCTCCTGCTTTCACCTGAATGAGACCCAAACAAACACAATATGTTTATTATATATATAGATGCTACCTACCAGCCAAACATGATGTCAATCTATGTCACTTCATATTTATTTAAACAAGAGTTTGGCAAAAATGTTATCCTACAGCATTACTATTGTTAAAATTAATCCAATATTCTAATGGATAAAATTTAAGCATGTAGGTTTTTTCCTATTCTTTTTGTGAACTTTTTTTTTTGGTACTAAATCACACACTCATATAGGCAGAATGAGGAGCCAGTCATATCTTTTTAATTTTCTAAATGCAATTCATTGCTCCGAACCAGGATTCAAAACACTAATTAATTTGTACTGTATTTGATAATTTGCCCACTTTCACGGCATGACATGAGTGCGTTTCCCCCCCCCCTCGTTTTTAAACTTTGCACCGCATGCACAAGTTTAATTAAGTGAGAACTCTTCACATTATCAACATCATAAATTGTATAATTTTTTTTTCTGCAAAGCAAGGGAAAAAAGAACAGTAGGTCTGCAAGGCCTTTTTCTGTTCCTCATCTACACACCCACAATTTCCTGCATCAAATAATTTTTCCGAATTGAGCAGAGTGATTGCTGGAGGAGGTATGCATTTCAAGTTAATTTTGCATTGACCTTGTAGACGGGATTGTAAAAGGAGCATGAATAAAGAGTAATGGGAAAAAAGTGTTAATGCATCATCATCTGTCTGCACCAAACCATCTCAATAACGAACCTTCTGCTGCTCCTCCTCTCAGCTTTCGTGCAATCAGGCTACACAGACGCCTTTTATGGACCGAAAACCAACCTACATTTGTGTTAAATTGTACTTTAAGCGAGATTAATGAGATTTTGGTTCCAGGGGTTGAGTTCTTAGCGTCAGTCATGAGGCTGCTGGTATATTGTCTTCATTTTTAAAGTTATGAACTATTATGGACCTTTAATTTATATCCTTACAAGTCATTTACCACCAACCGAAGCAGTTTTGGCTGTGAGTTGTTGTGGAGAAGATGACGTGATAAAAATAAATAAAAAAGGTTTCAGAGTCATTTACTTATTATTGTCTTGACTTCAACTTTTTTTTTTCCACTGCAGGTATGACAATAAGCAAAACATCTTAACACAGACATGCTGATTGTGCTTTATTGCTAATTTGTGAAACTTTTTTACTTTGAAGGGTATTAAATGGGATTTTGTGTGTTAGTTCTTTAGAACTGCTGCTGTTTTGGAAAACTTAATGAGCAAACAATTGGAAGCATTTTGTTTTTTGTTTATAACTTTATCTTTTTTTTTCTTTTCTTTTTTTTTTTCCCAATGTTTGATCAGTTTTAAGGCTAAAATAAGCCAGAACCAACTAGAAGGACTGGGTACGTAAAAGTGATAGACTTCACACCTTATAATAATAAAAAAAATAATTTAAGGCTTGGTTTTTGGATTTTGGGTATACTTTTGTTTTTGTTTTTAATGCTACATATAACCATAACCATCCATGCATTATCTTTTACCCGCTTCTTCCATTTCGGGTCACGGGGGTCGCCGGTGCCCATGTCCAGCAATCACTGTGTGAGAGGCGGGGTACACCCTGGACAGGTCTCCAGTCCATCACAGAGACAAATGAGACAAACAATACTTCACTCTCTCACTCACACCTAGAGACAATTTAGAGTTACCAATCAGCCTAACATGCATGTTTGTGATCTGTGGGAG
>JBBPBX010059227.1:10107-21838 GCA_038048925.1 Garcialebias charrua | reverse complement strand
TTATCACAGCTGATTACGCTGCTAAAAATTACACACACACACACACACCCGCACACACACACACACACACACACACACACACACACACACACACACGCGCGCACACACACACACAGCCCCGCTGCAGAGAGAGGGGGAAAAAAAGCGAAACTAGCTTATACAGTCGTTTCATGTCATTTTTAATATAAATCTGCCTGTTGACTGTGGGCGCACACTGCATGTCATCTGTATTCTGTGTGGATCGCGCGTCTTGCATTCAGAAGTGGATCTGCGCGGCTTAACAGATCCGGGGCTGACACTATGATCAAAGGGGAGTCAATTTAATTCGCCAAACCGCGTTTGTGTGTTTTCTGAATGCTTGTTGGAGGCTTGAACACGCATAATGAAAGCCGGACCGACCTGTCTTATGAATGGACACTTCCTGCTCGCGGTGGCAGGAAACGTAGCCTTATATGGTGTTTTGAGGGGTGGGAATTATGTAAATTACCTCTCCGCGTGCACGCGCAGGTGAATAGAACAGGTGGAATTCATTATATGTACGCACCGCATTTACACACTTTTCCTGAGGATAGGAGGGTTTGTTGAATCTGACGTGGCATGTTCGTACGAACGCTTCGTACGAACAAAAGTAGGAGAAATTTAGGATAAAAATACGAACATGTTCGTGCATGAGGGCCAATGGATGCAAAATTTTACTGCAGAGAAACCACACACTGTAGTGTCAATGTTAAGAATGTATTTGATTTGTCCAAACACTGGAATGCTTTCCTCATGTAAAAGGTTTTTCTCTCTGCACTTAAGAACAAATTTGAACAGATTATCTCGGAATTCCTCCAGTAGTTTATCTAAATTTGGCTCAACTATTTGATGATCAGGAGGACATGCATCTAATTCAGAATCTTGTTGCTCACAGTATAAGTTGTGCTGCACCGCATTGGCATCCTCACCGTGCCCCTCAGTGTCAGAAGACTGAAAGACTTTGCATTTATGCTTCCTGTACACGTTTCCTAAAAGAATGGAACTGGGAAAAAGTTGCCTGGCATTCACTTATACCACAGGTGATACTGAAACGTGGTTCATGGGCATGAACAAGCCCAACGTGCTGGATTAACTTAACTAGAGTAAAGGTCCTTCGCATGCATTTGGGGCACTGGTATAATTGAGGCATGATGATCTATCACAGATTGTTAATGACTCTGAGTACAGTTATAGGCAAAGTCTTGTCTCCCTTTTCCACAATGCTGACAATGCGCCTCTGAAGAAAGGTCAGGGTGTTTTTCAGGTGTGGTGGGTATTCAATGTTGAAAACGTAGTACATACTGAAGGCTGTTATAAAGGCTTCATCAAGATCTGTGCAGTGGCACACATCTACTCCATCTACTTTCATCACACTGGGCCCAGCACTGGTCATCGCCATCTTCCACTCGTTATTCCTCAGCTGAATGGTTGGATAGGGTGTAGCAGCGTCTTTCTATATAAATTACAAAAATAAACAAATATCAAACCAAGCAGCAAAAGATAATGTACCAATTAGTTTAAAAATAATTTAAAGACAGTGTTTAGTTACAATTTTAAAATATTAAGTAATACAACTTTAAGCATATTAAATAGGTTTCCCGCAGAAAACTGGCAACGACTGGTGAGGGTGTGTGCGTTAAGGGACTGTAATATTTTGATGACCGGCATGGTTATATTGAGCAAAATATTAAACAACAACAAATAGCCAAAATAATTTGTTACTCATACACCCTTAGTCATTTTCCTTTTCCTCTTCACTTATTTGAACAAGATTTTACGACATTCCAGATGCCTACCTCTCCCAAAGTGATGTAGTGTTCAATCTTCTCTCTGAAGATGGATGGCAAAACAGTCCAGCCCTTAAGTCGATTCCTGAAATGCAAAAAAAAAAAGACAAAAGATCACAGATTACAGAGTGTAACTACAGATCTACTTTCACATTCATTAGCAAAATGACTGTGACTACCTGGTAGGTCTTCAGCCAAGGCATCCTTTCTTGCATCATTGTACTGTTTTGCCGGCACAGACTTTCCCTGTGCAAGCTTAAGCACATTTGGCAACACACTGACAAATCCTTCTTTGAAACGATGACAGAAGGCAAATGTTGAAGGGTGAAGTCTGTCAACCTCTTCAATACACTGTAGAATACACAAACACATTATCAGTTATTATTGTTAAAGGCAACGATAGGTCTTACATTAAAGCGGTCACATTTTCACACAATGTCCAAAATTACATAGACAAGCTCACATTAGGGATGGAACAACTATCACTTATCTCTATGGTGGCTGTGGAAGAGTGGTTAGCACAGTTGTTCCTCTAATGCAAGAGTTGGAGGTTTGATTCCCCATTATTCTGACACGTCGAAGTGTCCCTGTGCAAGACACTGAACCCTTTTTGCCTCTGATGTGTGTCCCATCAGTGTATGAATGTGATTTAAAGCACTGATTAGTCTCTATAGATTGATTTACTTGTATTAGCTTTGTAGAGAGTAGTAAATGTATGTGTGAATGAGTAAATGAGGGCACAGATTGTAGTATAAAGTGCTTTCAGTATTTTGGTTGGTTAGAATGGTGCTATACAAGTACAGTCCATTTACCATTTAGCTATACTTACTATAGTAGGCATCTTTAAGAAAGGATATTTGTTGAGTACTTCTTCAATTAGCATCCCTTCCATGATTTCACGTCGTCTCCAGGAGAATGTTCGAGCCATGCGGTCCTTAACAGTGGTCATATCTGGATGCATCTTCTGATATTCAGTCTGGAGCACATTCACATGGGCTTCAACAGATGCAGAATCTTCCCCAACACAAATTTCCTTTGGGATAAAGAGACAGTGGCTGGTAATAACTTAATGTATAACATTTGAAACATTTCAAGACTCGTTTATTTATTTTTTATCAAAACATGAAAAATAAACAATACATGGAAATAAACTTACAAATGATTGACTCAACGAGTTGCGAGACACATTTGAAGATGTGTTGGTAGACTTGGACTGCTTTGTATGGCTGAACTTCTTCAACTTTCTGACTTCAGTGTCACTAACAAGTGGTGCACGTTCTGCTTTAAATTTTCTCTTCAATGACATGTGCCAGGTGTGCTAGGATTTTTTTTTTTAGAAAACATTTAATATAATTTAAGTAACAAATACTGTAAAGATATATGCATGCATGTTAATACAAATACGTTTCATAGTGAAAAGCTTGAATAGTCAACTGGACTGGGTTGATAGAGGTTTAGCTTCTAATCACAGAAGCATCAGTACACTAGTTCAGTCTTCAAAAAGAAGGTCTAACATTAACACCAGCTGGATTATAAGTGAGCCACGCTCCTCCTGATTACAAAAAAGTACCAATTAATTTAAAAAAGGAGAACTTTACTTCATGTTTTATAGTTTGATTGGTCTTCATATTTATTTGTCCATCTTTGTTCCAATAATTATGTATTTTAGCACATAATTTTCAATTTACAGTTTTTAAACATATATTTTTGGTTTTTCCCTTTACTTGTAGATGCATTTGTATCTCTTTTTAAATTGGTGCATTAAGTGTATTTATTTATTGGTCCATGTCAGTTTCAGTTCTCCATAATTAACCCTGTTCAGCTGAATACCACCTGGATGATGGAGAGCCTTTACAGACATATACTGTATACATAAATGCAGGCCAACAATTAGAAAGACTTACATAGCCATTCCCCTCCATGTCTCTCAGGAAAGGGTATTTCATGACCAGAGCCTTGGCAACTTGAGTGTACTCCACATTGGTTGGATATCTATCTCAAATACAGAAATATGTTATTTTTGTTTTCTTTAAACACAAATATAAGACAACAATAGTATACAGAAATGTTATTTACAGGTTGTATTCTGCCATCATTTCAGACAGTACTCTGACTATTTTATTGCGGAGTTTGGGGACTCTGTGACATGGTTCTTTTGCATCCAGTTTCATCTGGACATCTTTGGGAAATGCTGGAATGATGGTCACAACAGGTAGTCTCCTGTGAGCCACTTCGCCACTGAAAGGAAAAATAAAAGTCATCCTTTCCCTAATTTTGGCTATAAAACAGATCACTGAATCAAATCTTTAAAAAAAAAATAGAAAAATGTTGTATTACTCTTTTAAATTATGCTGTATATATTGTTACTTTCAGTTCTATTTACAAACAATTAACAATTTCACAATTAATCATGTACAATGAATACATCCTTACAGTCTCCAATCTCCCTCAGGTTTCCTCGTCTACACAGAATGTAGTCGACCTGTTTACTATACCTCCACTCTTCACAATGTCACAATGTGCCTCCTTCTTTTGGAAACACATGTTGATTGCATACCATTTCCATTTTCTTGGCAAAATCCACCACCATCTGTCCTTCCTGGTTTCTTTCTTTGACACCAAACCTACCCATCACTTCCTCATCCCCTCTGTTTCCTTCACCAACATGTCCATTCAGGTCTGCTCCAATCACCACTCTTTCCTCCCTGGGAATACTCTCTATCACTTCATCCAGATCTTTCCAAAATGTATCTTTCTCCTCCCCATCACATCCAACCTTTGGAGCATAACCACTGACAACATTAACAGATCTTCTCCTACTTCTACCATAAGACACATCACCCTAGCTGACACTCTTCACCTCTACTATATTCTTTGCCAACTCCTCCTTCAGGACCACCTCTACTCCATTTCTCTTTCTGTCCACACCATGGTAAAACAGTTTGAACCCTGCTCCAATGCTGTGAGCCTTGCTGCCCTTCCACTTGGTCTCTTGGACACATAAAACATCTACCTTTCTTCTCTGCATCATGTCAGCCAGCTCTCTACCTTTGCCTGTCATTGTCCCCACATTTAGAGTTACCACCCTCAGTCCTACATTCTTCTTTCCTCTTCTCTCTCTGTCTCCTGACATGTTTCCCCCCTCATGGTCTTTGTCTAACAGTAGCACAATTTCCTCCGGCACCTGTTTGTCAACATCAACTGTGGCAGTCATGAGCTATGTTTCCATCCAATTTAAATTCGATTTTTGAGCGAATTTTAGAAAATTTCGCTAAAATGTAAATTAAAATTATGAGGATCAGAAGTGTTTCCATTAAACTGGCTTGAAGCGCATCTGCAATGCCACGCAAAGCGTCTCTACGTCAGACGTCAGCGTCATTACGTCACACGTCAGCGCCATACGTCAGACGTCAGCGTTACGCACTTCCACAGTAAACAGGAAGTAGCGTTTGAAAACAGACATCTCGGCAAAATGGAGAGAATATTTCAGGTATGTGTTGCTATCGGGCAAGTTGTATTTATTCTGTCATGCCAACTAGTTTTAGCGATGTTACATGTTGTCCGGAGCGGAAACAGCTGATCAGTCACGTGACGTGAATGTTCGCTGCGGCAGAACTGAGTCGGCTAATCTGTTTCCATCTGTCGTTTAGCCGACTCAGCTCTGAATCGACTCCCCAAAAACTACCTCAAGCGAGCGTATAAACTTTAGAGCGACTTAGAGGAAGTTAACTCGAATTATGCCGTTTCCATTTAGCTTTTCTGATGCGATGCTTCATAATGCGCACCTAGAAACCTTGATGGAAACACGCCTATTGTTAACCCAATTCCCGACCGATCATAAGCATTTATGGATTCGTTTAGATTACATTATTACATTACATACATTACATTATAGTTTTGGCAAAGTGTTTTATATTGGGTGCGCTTCCTGACACAACCCTGAACATTTACCCGGGCTTGGGACTGGCACAAGAGATACACTGGCTTGTGCCAGTAGCTGGCTTTATGATTAATTTAAGTATGATCGTTAATTCACTGACAATGAAAAGTGAGCAGCTGTGTTTTGAGTAATTACTTTCAGGGACTTTTATTTAAGGTTTTTGTTTAACTTAAAGTTTATTCAAGCTGTTTTATTAGACGCTCAAAAGTTTCTAACAACAGATGATAAACGTGTTCATGTGCATAATTGCTTTAGTCTTTGAAGATAAGTTTTCAGCATTTTTATGAGGTCAGTTTGTGCCAGAGGACATGATGAGCAGTCTGCTAATACAAAGTACACTGTATTAATAGGATTGCTGTGAGTGATTTAATCCTCTGAAGCTCACATGTTTGGTCACAGTCAGGTGTGAAAGCCTCGGGAACAGTCATGAAGGACCCGCAGCTCCCAGGTAAAACCATCTCATTTAAATTTTTAATGCATCCACACACTGTTTCTGTTTCAGCATCTTTTAGGTCAAGTATTGGGATATGATTGTAGCTTTTTGTTTATTGTGGGAATGTTTACTTTTTATGATTTCTAAACTTATTTTGGTTACTTGGACATAAATAGTTTATCTCATCAGTTATAACTTAACAGCCATAATCAATTAATAACTTGTAATACGTACAAATCTTTACTATGCTGCAGAAGCACCTGCTTCGAACATCATGTTAAATCTAATTCAAGAATTTTTAAAAAATGACACCTAATTGCACCTATGTGTTTGATAATTGGACTTGAAAAGTAAATTACAGTATATATATTTTTTGCAAGATATCAAGTACAGCATTTGAAAATTGCAACAGCTGAGAAAAATATACAGTACACAGTATATGTTGTTTAACATAATTTTGGCTCATCTTGGGCCTTTAACAACCCTTTTCATTCAGTTAGATCCAGAACTTTTTTAATTGTTCTGCCAGTTTAGTAGCTTACATCCCCCCAAAATAACTCTACCTTTGGAAGTGACCCACAAATATTCAGTCTAAAAGAAGCAAGTAATCCTCATTGTCCTCGGAAGTTTGCCAACCATCAGCTAAATTTAGCCATGCAGGAGTTGCTACAGTTGATATCTGAAACAAAAACAACAAATTTATTGTTGCTCATCTCGTATTGTGCTTATAGTCCATTTTTAAATGATTATATGTGATGACAAGGGAACATCTGCTCTTGTTTTAGCATCTCTTCAATCAGCAACTTCCTGTTAAAACAAAAGAAGCCTTGTGCAGAGTTGGAATGAAAAATCAAGAAATTGTTTGACTGAAACCATATGCCAAAGATTTAATCAAAAACAGCACTGAATTCAATAATTATGTTCGAATAAAAGTCAGTTCCCAGAGTAGATCCTGGTTTAACATTCAAATTTACAACAGTTGTGTAGGATGTAATGTAACAAAGTGTAAATATTCTACATTAATTTTCACTTTAAATGCGAATAATCTAGTACAGCCAACAATGTATGCGTCAAATAAAAGGAAAGCTTCTCCTAATAGATTAGATTGTATTTAAATATTTATCTAAGTTTTTGAAAAGTCAAATTAGCCTAAGTTTCTTTATTATTTAAATAAATAAAAATAAAGCAGTTTTTGAAAACTGCAAAACCAGCAGACATCTCAAATAGAAACAAAAAATAGATAAACTAATTCAAAGGATGACATAAAAAAGGGCGTTTTAGTTCAGTCAGAGCACGTAACACTGAGGTCAATCTCATTATCGATGTCCTGGAACAGCTTTACTAATTCTCTCTGAGCACAAGTTACACATCAGAGTCAAAAATGGCTGACAGACGTTTTTATTTCTTTTCTTGATTTTCAAGGTAGCAAACCAAGGCTTTGGCCAAAGCAGAAACTAAGCAGAAAAGCTGTAGACAACTCGCCAAATGTGGAAAAATCCGTGTCAGCCCTCACTTCTGCTGCCATCCCTCAGCTGACCGAAGCAGAAAGAATGAAGCAGACCCCTTTTGAAAGAATAGTCTATGACATGGCCCACAACGAGAAGACAAAGAACGACCTGATGCTGGGCCGAAGGATTTGCTTTTATGAGCTGCGTGGAGAAATCGGCTATGGGAACTTCTCAACAGTAAAACTGGGGATCCATTCCTTGACAAAAGGTATAAAAATGTTTTGATTATGTGGTTTTATTCTATAATTTATTTACTGATGTCCCAAATGTTTCTAAGTGCTTCCAAAACTAAGTGTTCTCATGTTCTTGTGGAAACCCTTCCACCATTTTTTGTATGTTTTAGTCCTCATTTCTACAGTTTCTCACATCACATCTTTAAATTTGTCACTCTGTTGTTACAGAGAGAGTTGCTGTCAAAGTCGTGGAAAAGCTGCGTCAGGACAGGAAGAATCCGCCTTTTGCCTCCTCAGAGATCAGCTGCATGGAGAAGTTGAGCCACCCCAATGTAGTGCGCCTTTACGAGGTGATCGAGACCAGCAGACGGCTGTATCTGATTATGGAGTATGGAAGCGGTGGAGATCTGTTCTCTCGAATCACTACTAGAGGGAAGCTGAACGACCTGGAGGCCAAGCTGGTCTTTGCTCAAATCATCTCTGCTGTTAAACACATGGTGAGACACATTCAGTCTGCTTTTTTACTGCACAGTGTTCTGCCACATGCGGCATGAATTGATGGGGTATTTATTGCCTTTCAAGTTGTGACCAAAAAGCTTTAGTCGGTACATGAGTTAAAATGCAGATGGAGATTTCTTGTCACTTTTGCGTTGCACGAGATAAGGAAGCTTGAGACAAAAAATACGCAGAGACAGAGGATGAATTATCTACAGGGCTACACAATTTCAAAGTTCACATTGACCAGTTAACGTCTCTATTCTTAGCCATAATAAGATTGATGGAGGAGTTTTGGGATACGTGTCCAGTTGGTTGAAATCTGCAAATTTGCCTCTAGGTGTCACTAAAAACACTACGTTCATGCAGGTGAGCCAGCTTTAACAACAGTTTAGCAATAAATTTAATTTTGTGATGCTTTGCTTGTACTTTCTAATATGTTTTAAAGTCAGAGTCATTCAATTACTTAAAGAAATAACGTGGAAAGACCTGGTTTCACTCATCGGAGTCCAAAAAAAGCTTGGTGTTTTGTCCAATTGTTATTTCTTCAACTGATTGACTTAGATAATTGAGTATCTTGTGCCTGCTACAGACACCTGTATCAGTGTGCTCTCAGTTTGGAAATGCAATAAGTAATTGTAACATCTAAGGCAAGCTAACCATATTTACATTTTCAGACCAAGGACAAGAGTAGAGCAACGTTTTGCTACTTAAAACATGGTACTGTAGTTGAGGCAATCTTTCTAATGCACATCTGTACACAGCATCAGTTTGGCTCCAATTACGAGGTTAGAGCCATGTGGTATGGTGCACGTCTGCTACACGTGGCCAACTTACATGGCCTGCATGAACTGGATCTTTACACAGAAATTGTTGATGTGCCACCAAGACCACCGAGGTGCTCCACAGAACTCCACAGGAAGTTCTTCCTTCCTGTGGCTATCAAACTTTTCAACTCCTCCCCCTTTCTGCACATAGGACAATAAAATTAATCCTGCACCAAAATAGACCTTAATATTTTCACATTAAAAGTAAAACATTTCACACATGTCTGCACCTGACCTGTTTAGCTCTTAACTGCTCGTATTTTTATATTCTCTGTTATTATATTTTGTGTGATTAATTGTACTGTATATGTTCCTTTGTACTGAAATTCTGGCACAACAATTTCCTGCAGTATCAATAAAGTTCTATCTTATCTTATCTGATCTTATCTGATCTGATCTGATCTTATTGTATGTAAATAACTGTGATGGGTTGATGGAGCAAACCATAAAACAACATCTGATTTGTTGCACCACAAAAAAAAAACAAAAAAAACAGTGGCCACACCACTGTTGATTCCCATATTAAAAGATGGGTGCTGTGGAGAATGTCTCATGAGTTGAAGTCTGCAAGTTTGCCACCAGATGTCATTAAAAACCAAACCCAAAAAGAGAAATTAGTTCTGATTTTGTGTTCACAGCAAACACTTTAACCTTCAAGTTATCAAGGCTCAGTTTGCTGTAGCCAGTCTTTATTGGGTGAGGTTTATAACACATAGGCTTTTGTGTAAATTCATGTCAAAGTCTTACTTAAAACTATTTTTTTTTTGCTTCTTTTTTTCTCAGCACGACTGTAACATTGTCCACAGAGACCTTAAAGCGGAGAACATCTTCTTCACCACGAGTCACTGCATCAAAGTAGGAGACTTCGGCTTCAGCACCACTTGTGGCCCGAATGAGCTTCTCACAAGTTTTTGTGGCTCTCCACCTTACGCTGCTCCTGAACTCTTTAAACTGAACGGTTACCTCGGACAGTACGCAGACATCTGGGCCTTAGGAATTCTTTTGTACTTCATGGTGACGGCGACTTTACCCTTCTTCGGAGAAAACCTGGGGAGGCTGAAGCGCTGCATCTTGCAGGGGGCTTACAGCATCCCTGCTTATGTGCCTGACCCGTGTCAGCTCGTCATTAAGGGAATGCTGCGGATTGTGCCTGTTGACCGCACCTTGATCTCTCAGATTACAAACAGTGCTTGGCTGAAGGGGATTGAGTACCCTCAACCATATGTCTGTTTACCTTCATCTCCAGTCCACTTTGCTCAGAATAACCAGCCTCTCGGTGTGGAAGAACAAGAAGTGAAGAACTGCATGTCTGCTTTAGGCATTTCAAAACCCCATTTACAGAATAATCTCAGTTTAGACTGTAGGAGCCCATTGACAGGGACCTACAGGATCCTCCTCCATCGGGCCCAGAAGAGGAGGTTAGTGGAGGCTGTAGGATATTCATCACTTCACCCTGAGGACTACGAGAGTCTGAACAAGTGGTCCGAAGCATCTGTTGGCAAACACGTACCCACCACTGTCTGTGTCATATTGTAACAGAAATGAACTGTAAAGGACTTCTTATAATTATCAGTCACCTATAGGACTCTTTTATATATCAGTATGTCACGCGTGGATCAAAATGTCCCACACGTGGAGGATGAGGTCTCTTAAGTAATAACTTGCTGTTCTGATTACAACAAGCTTACGGACACAGAACATCATCTCTGAACGGCCATCAGCATCTTCCAATCCCTCTTAGTTAAAACTTAAACCCCTCTGAGGTAATCCAGGACCACAGGTAATCCTAATCAGGGACACAATGAGAACATGAGAGAAAAGTACTCGCAAGTAAATCAAATCAAGGATTAATAAAATGTAAAACAAGCCTTTTTGAAAGACTTTAAAGTACAAGAGTTGTTTGAAATGCTTCTTGTATTGAAAATAGTTACAGCAACATCACTGACACAAACATTGATTTTAAACGTGATGCTTTTTGTTTCAAGGTAAAAATCTTGGTAACAAAGACTGGTTTCTACTTGATGTTCTGTTTGCCTGAAGATTCGTTTATTAAAAAGTGCTAGGAAACATTTGTTACCAAGAGTTTTCTTTAGCGTGGTGAATATTTCCTGTTTGTTTTTTTTTGCTTGCAAAAGTGGAAGACCAATGAAACGTGACTCTTCATAGTAATCAGAAACAGATTTTGAAAAGACTCCAAGCACTTTTGTGCCGACACTGTATTGCATTGTACATTGAATATAAATTTCTGAACTCATCTGAAGTTATTTCCTCCTGAATGTGCACTCAAACTTTGAAAACTATTTTTTTCCCATTAAAACGTCTTTTTTTTATTTTCATCTGCCTTCATGGTTTCCCGTAATTTCTAATTCAGGAGTCCCGCTCTGCCTGTTGTCATCACCTTTGTGTGTTTTGCCAGTTCTGCCAGCGTTTTGTTGCACCTTCTCTGTTCTAATGCCATCCTTCATGGATTTTTATTTTGCAATGAAATGAAAAAAAAACCTTCAACCTGCTGCTTGTTCGCACATGAATATGCGCACATCGTGTTGGGCC
>JBBPBX010059225.1:0-21839 GCA_038048925.1 Garcialebias charrua | reverse complement strand
CAGATGCAGTTCAGAGATAGCCGTGCTCCTTTAAAGTTGGAAAGGTGAGTGCCGTGTAAGCTTTCCATCTTCCCGTCTGTCTCTCATAGATAATCTGTTTGTGTTAGCGGACATGAGAAAGGTAACATTTTGGATGTGGCCGGATTTGTATCTCTCACCTTCTACAGGAAGCCTTTGTCTGATCTGTATCTGTGTATTACTGGTAACAAAATGCTTCAAATTTTCATGCTTTTCTTGAGTGGTTACAGCCTCTTTTGTTTTCGAAACAAACTAACATTTTAAAAAGTTAATTAATTTATTTATTAGAATAAACATGCAAGTTCTTATTTACTGGTATATATTTCTGCTACACCCATCTACTACAGCTGAAGGCCTCAGAACTTTACAATAGTCATTTTGTTTTAACCAAGAGCATCTCTCTGACTAGTAATAAGATGACTGAAGAGAGGAGCCCAGACCCAATATGTCATAAGTGTTGACATGGCTAATACCATGTTGGCATTGCTGTTAGTCAGAGCCGTGGATTAGGTGTTGCACATCACTGCACACTGAAGACTGGCTCTTAGCTTCAACCTGCAGCCCTGAAGGAACCTCATTGTTTCACAGTATGCTCTGCTGCATGATCAGAGATAGCTCTGTCTAGTTTCTTTCTAAATTTGTTAGATGATAACGTGTTGTGCATCAGCCACACAATGAAATGTTTGGGAGTTTTTTTAAACCTTGTTTGCAATAGTAATTTCAGACACAGATTTTCCCAAGACCAACCAAAAGGCAGTGGACACAGTTCACTAATTCTTTGCCACATGACACTTAATAAACTTTATAAAAAAAAAAATTCTCCTTTTAGCTGTTATTTTATTTGCTTCATGCTAAAATAGTTGGATTTTTCTTACCTTTGAGTTTCCATTAAATAACTACAGTACACAGTCAATGAGAGTAAATTTTACCTCAACAGGTGCTTATCAGAAAAGGCTGTAACCAGATTTAAAGATTATCTTCCATCATTTTCCTCTGTCTTGCAGAGTAATACATCAGAGCACAGTGATTTAGATCATCTAGTTGATAATTTTACAACTACTTTGCAAGCTTCACTCGGAAAAGCTGCTCTGCTGAATAAGAAAGTACCGTAACCAGAAGAGATTAGCTCCTTGGTTCAATTCTAATTTACCGGTATGCACTTTACACACATCTAGAAAGCTAGAAAGAAAATGGCGCTCCACTGATTTTGAGGAATCTTTCTTATCCTGGAAAGATAGTCTGCTAACATACAAAAAAAGCACTCCATAAAGCTTGAACTTTATATTAATCATCTTTAATTGATGAGAATAAAAATAACCTCAGGTTCCTTTTCAGTAGCATTATAGCATAGCTAGTCTAATGAAAAATAATATCTCTGTTGATTCATGTATCCCTACAACTATAAGCAGTGATGACTTCATGAGATTCTTTAAAAATAAAATTGTTTCAATTAGGGAAAAAAATAATAAAAACAAACATTCCTAGTATTGCGTCTCGTTCTGTGTCAGATGAGACAACTTCAAAAATGTCACTAGAACCTGATTTATGGTTGGATTGTTTTTGTTCTGTTGAGCTCTATAATCGTCACTAATAATCTCATCCAAACCATCCACATCCTATAGATTCCATCCCAACCAGGCTATTTAAAGACGTATTTCCCTTAATTAATAACCACGCCTTGGATCTGTTTGTCTCTAATAAATGGTTACCTACCACAGAGCTTTAATTGCTGTATTAAACTTTTACATAAAGAAACATAACCTTGACTCAGGAATCCTAGCCAACTATAGACCTATATCTAATCTTATTTTCATCTAAAAACTTCTAGAGAAAATAGTTGCAGGTCAGTTACGTGATAATCTGCAAAGAAATAATCTGTTTGAAGAGTTTCAGTCAGGTTTAGAGCACACCACAGCACTGAATCTGCACTGGTGAAAGCTACTAATTATATTCTCATGGACGCTGACAATGGACTTGTGTCTACACTGGTCCTGTTAGACCTCAGTGCTGCATTTGATACAGTTTATCACAATATTCTATTACAGAGACTTGAATATGATATTAGAATTACAGGATTACATATTTATCTGATAGATTCCAATTTGTAAATGTATGACTCTTCATCACATACCCCAAAGTTAGTCATGGAGTTCCTCAAGGCTCAGTGCTTGGGCCGATACTCTTTACCCTATATATGCTTCCATTAGGTAATGTTACTAAACAGCATGGGATACATTTTCATTGTAATGCAGATCATACACAGTTATGTTTTGTCAACGAAACCCATTGAATCCAATCAGCTAGTTTTCACACCTGATAATCCAGTAGACTCAGTTCGTTTGGGGACCAAAATTCAGAACATTTGTTTACGTTTTCAACTGGTGCGGTTCACATTCACGCAGCATTGAGTAAGTCGAGCCAACCTGTTCCCCCCTCGCCTGTGGTGACGTGACACCAAGAACTACTGAAGGAAACGACACAAAAACCTCTGAAGAAGACACTTCTTCTTATGGAAATAAAAACAAAAATGGAGTGGCGTCAAATTTGAGCAGTTTTAGGATTTCTGTTTTGTAATTTTTAAACAATGGACTCAGCATGAGCAGAAGATGAGGCAGAAGACCGTGGAGAATGTTATTTTTCACACAAGGTAATACAATAATACGACTCCGTATGAGGTAAGAGAAATGTGCATATGTTTTCCTGCACTGTAGTCCACTTCCTGCTTTTGGAGCGGTCTCCGGTCTGCTTGCATTCACAGTGCATTCAAACCGCGCCAGAGTTCACTTCAACCAAACCGAGACCCAGATATTTAGGTGGACCAGAGATTGCTTTTATGGTCCTCGTCAGAGTTTGATTGCACATTCACACCTCCCCAAACAAACCAGACTTTCGGAAACAGAGTAGAGTTTGATTAAAGTGGACTAAACAGGGCTAGTGTGAATGCAACCTTACTACAAGCACGTAGTAAGGCTGCATTGGACATGAGCATCTTAAGAATGAATTTTTCATTTGTTCGTCCTCTTGGATGGCATGTGGTCTCCAGTTCTAACGTTAAATATCTTGGTGTTATTTTTGATCAGGACATGTCTTTTAACCTCCCACATTAAAAACATTACTACAGCCGCCTTCTTCCACCTGCGTAATATCACTAAAATTACAAAGTAGAAACAAAAAATGATGCAGAAAAACTGGTTCATGCATTTGTCACGTCTAGACTGGACTATTGCAATGGTTTGTTATCTGGGTGTCCAAACACTTCTTTAAAATGTCCAGTTTTTTCCAAAATGCTGCTGCCAGAGTCTTAACTGGAGTTAGTAGGAGATCATGTCTGTCCAGTTTTAGCTTCTCTTCACTGGCTCCCTGTCAAATCTAGAATTTAATTCAAATTTTTACTTTTAACCTACAAAGCTCTCAATAACCTAGCTCCATCTTATATTAAATATCTTATTGTTCCATATTTTCCTAACAAAGCACTTTGCTCTCAGACTGCAGGCTTACTCACATTCCATAGTTTACAAAAGCAGAATGGGAGGAAGATCTTTCAGTTGTCAGGCTCCTCTCTTGTGGAACCAACTTCCAGTTTCTGTCTGTAAGGCTGACACATTGTCCAGTTTTAAGACTGGACTTAAAACTTCCCTTTTAGGGTTGGTTTGTTATGCTGATATAGGCTTAGACTACAAGAGGACAAACTGACCTAATTTCCTTAAAATAATTGTTTAAATTGAACAGTTTTCATTTGATACTATTTCTATCTTCACATGTGATTCTTGACCTGCCATTGTGTATCTGTTCCTCTCAAACCCAGCCATTCAAAGGAGATGTCCGCTTGTCCTTAGTCTGGTTCTGCTAAATGTTTCTTCCTCATGAGGGAGTTTTTTCCTTTCCACTGTCGCCTTCATGCTTTCACAAGATGAGAGTTCTGTGATGGAGTTAGACTCAAAGCAGTCTGCTCCTCAGATAAATAATATTCAATTATTATTTTATATATAAATGTTTCTGTTCAGTGCCCTGAGATGACTTCTGTTGTGACTTGGCACTAAATAAACTGAATTGAAACTGAACTAAATTGTAATGATGGGATCATTCATTGGACAATTCCATTGTATCTATCATAAAGGGTTAGTTCAGATATTTTTGAAGTGGTTTTTTTTTGGAAATGTTTGCACAAATTATATCTTATCTGTAGTATATGTAGCTCTTTGAATTACTTTAGTTTGGAGAAAAACTAAGTTCAGTTCTGACTGGACTGATAAACTCATGGCTAGTCCAAGACCAAAATGGTTTGTTGTCATCTTTAGTCAACTCCCATTGAAAATGTTCACAGCAAATCACGAGAAGGTTACATTCCATGTCCCAAGAGCCAATTTTGGTAAGCCAGGATCAGAACGCCACGGTCCATGCCTTCTGTCACTGCCTTCAGTCACTGCCTTCTGTCACTGCCTTCAGTCACTGCCTTCTGTCACTGCCTTCTGTCACTGCCTTCTGTCACTGCCTTCTGTCACTGCCTTCTGTCACTGCCTTCTGTCACTGCCTTCTGTCACTGCCTTCTGTCACTGCCTTCTGTCACTGCCTTCTGTCACTGCCTTCTGTCACTGCCTTCTGTCACTGCCTTCTGTCACTGCCTTCAGTCACTGCCTTCTGTCACTGCCTTCTGTCACTGCCTTCTGTCACTGCCTTCTGTCACTGCCTTCTGTCACTGCCTTCAGTCACTGCCTTCTGTCACTGCCTTCTGTCACTGCCTTCAGTCACTGCCTTCAGTCACTGCCTTCTGTCACTGCCTTCAGTCACTGCCTTCAGTCACTGCCTTCTGTCACTGCCTTCAGTCACTGCCTTCTGTCACTGCCTTCTGTCACTGCCTTCAGTCACTGCCTTCTGTCACTGCCTTCAGTCACTGCCTTCTGTCACTGCCTTCTGTCACTGCCTTCAGTCACTGCCTTCAGTCACTGCCTTCAGTCACTGCCTTCTGTCACTGCCTTCAGTCACTGCCTTCAGTCACTGCCTTCAGTCACTGCCTTCAGTCACTGCCTTCAGTCACTGCCTTCAGTCACTGCCTTCAGTCACTGCCTTCTGTCACTGCCTTCTGTCACTGCCTTCAGTCACTGCCTTCAGTCACTGCCTTCTGTCACTGCCTTCAGTCACTGCCTTCAGTCACTGCCTTCAGTCACTGCCTTCAGTCACTGCCTTCTGTCACTGCCTTCAGTCACTGCCTTCAGTCACTGCCTTCAGTCACTGCCTTCTGTCACTGCCTTCAGTCACTGCCTTCTGTCACTGCCTTCAGTCACTGCCTTCTGTCACTGCCTTCAGTCACTGCCTTCTGTCACTGCCTTCAGTCACTGCCTTCTGTCACTGCCTTCAGTCACTGCCTTCAGTCACTGCCTTCAGTCACTGCCTTCAGTCACTGCCTTCAGTCACTGCCTTCAGTCACTGCCTTCAGTCACTGCCTTCTGTCACTGCCTTCTGTCACTGCCTTCAGTCACTGCCTTCTGTCACTGCCTTCAGTCACTGCCTTCTGTCACTGCCTTCAGTCACTGCCTTCTGTCACTGCCTTCAGTCACTGCCTTCTGTCACTGCCTTCAGTCACTGCCTTCTGTCACTGCCTTCAGTCACTGCCTTCAGTCACTGCCTTCAGTCACTGCCTTCAGTCACTGCCTTCAGTCACTGCCTTCAGTCACTGCCTTCTGTCACTGCCTTCAGTCACTGCCTTCTGTCACTGCCTTCAGTCACTGCCTTCTGTCACTGCCTTCAGTCACTGCCTTCTGTCACTGCCTTCAGTCACTGCCTTCAGTCACTGCCTTCAGTCACTGCCTTCAGTCACTGCCTTCAGCCTTCGTCACTGCCTTCAGTCACTGCCTTCAGTCACTGCCTTCAGTCACTGCCTTCAGTCACTGCCTTCAGTCACTGCCTTCAGTCACTGCCTTCTGTCACTGCCTTCAGTCACTGCCTTCTGTCACTGCCTTCAGTCACTGCCTTCTGTCACTGCCTTCTGTCACTGCCTTCAGTCACTGCCTTCAGTCACTGTCTTCAGTCACTGCCTTCAGTCACTGCCTTCAGTCACTGCCTTCAGTCACTGCCTTCTGTCACTGCCTTCTGTCACTGCCTTCAGTCACTGCCTTCTGTCACTGCCTTCAGTCACTGCCTTCTGTCACTGCCTTCTGTCACTGCCTTCTGTCACTGCCTTCAGTCACTGCCTTCTGTCACTGCCTTCAGTCACTGCCTTCAGTCACTGCCTTCAGTCACTGCCTTCTGTCACTGCCTTCAGTCACTGCCTTCTGTCACTGCCTTCAGTCACTGCCTTCTGTCACTGCCTTCAGTCACTGCCTTCTGTCACTGCCTTCAGTCACTGCCTTCAGTCACTGCCTTCAGTCACTGCCTTCAGTCACTGCCTTCTGTCACTGCCTTCAGTCACTGCCTTCTGTCACTGCCTTCAGTCACTGCCTTCAGTCACTGCCTTCAGTCACTGCCTTCAGTCACTGCCTTCTGTCACTGCCTTCAGTCACTGCCTTCTGTCACTGCCTTCTGTCACTGCCTTCTGTCACTGCCTTCTGTCACTGCCTTCTGTCACTGCCTTCAGTCACTGCCTTCAGTCACTGCCTTCAGTCACTGCCTTCTGTCACTGCCTTCAGTCACTGCCTTCTGTCACTGCCTTCTGTCACTGCCTTCTGTCACTGCCTTCAGTCACTGCCTTCAGTCACTGCCTTCTGTCACTGCCTTCTGTCACTGCCTTCTGTCACTGCCTTCTGTCACTGCCTTCAGTCACTGCCTTCAGTCACTGCCTTCAGTCACTGCCTTCTGTCACTGCCTTCAGTCACTGCCTTCTGTCACTGCCTTCAGTCACTGCCTTCTGTCACTGCATTCGGTCACTGCCTTCAGTCACTGCCTTCAGTCACTGCCTACAGTCACTGCCTTCAGTCACTGCCTTCGGCCACTGGTCTTCGGTCACTGCCTTCGGCCACTGGTCTTCAGTCACTGCCTTCAGTTACTGCCTACAGTCACTGCCTTCAGTCACTGCCTTCGGCCACTGGTCTTCGGTCACTGCCTTCGGCCACTGGTCTTCAGTCACTGCCTTCGGTCACTGCCTTCAGTCACTGCCTTCAGTCACTGCCTTCGGTCACTGCCTTCGGTCACTGCCTTCAGTCACTGCCTTCAGTCACTGCATTCGGTCACTGCCTTTGGCCACTGGTCTTTGGTCACTGCCTTCGGACACTGCCTTCAGCCACTGGTCTTCAGCCACTGTTCTTCGGTCACTGCCTTCGGTCACTGCCTTCAGCCACTGCCTTCGGTCACTGCCTTCAGTCACTGCCTTCAGTCACTGCCTTCAGCCACTGGTCTTCGGCCACTGCCTTCAGTCACTGCCTTCGGTCATTGCCTTCAGCCACTGCCTTCGGTCACTGCCTTCAGTCACTGCCTTCGGTCACTGCAATCGGCCACTGGTTTTCGGTCACTGCCTTCGGTCACTGCATTCGGTCACTGCCTTCGACCACTGGTCTTCGGCCACTGTTCTTCGGTAACTGCTCTTCGGTCACTGCCTTCGGTCACTGCCTCCGGCCACTGGTCTTCGGCCACTGTTCTTCGGCCAATGGTCCTCGGTCACTGCCTTCGGTCACTGTCTTCGGCCATTGCCTTCGGTCACTGCCTTCGGTCAATGCCTTCGGCCACTGGTCTTCAGCCACTGTTCTCCGGCCACTGGTCTTCGGTCACTGCCTTCGGTCACTGTCTTCGGTCACTGCCTTCGTTCACTGCCTTCGGTCACTAACTTTGGTCACTGCCTTTGGTCACTGCCTTTGGTCACTGCCTTCGGCCACTGCCTTCGGTCACTGCCTTCGGTCACTGTCTTCGGCCACTGCCTTCGGTCACTGCCTTCGGTAACTGCCTTCAGTCACTGCCTTAGGTCACTTCCTTCGGCCACTGCCTTCGGTCACTGCCTTCGGTCATTGCCTTCGGTCACTGCCTTCGGTCACTGCCTTCGGTCACTGTCTTCGGCCACTGCCTTCGGCCACTGGTCTTCGGTCATTGCCTTCGGTCACTGCCTTTGGCGACTGCCTTCGGTCATTGCCTTCGGTCACTGCCTTCGGCCACTATTCTTCAGTCACTGTTCTTCGGTCATTGCCTTTGGTCATTGCCTTTGGTCACTGCCTTCGGCCACTGCCTTCGGTCACTGCCTTCAGTCACTGCCTTCAGTCACTGTCTTCAGTCACTGCCTTCAGTCACTGCCTTCAGTCACTACCTTCAGTCACCACCTTCAGTCACTGCATTCAGTCACTGCCTTCAGTCAATGCCTTCGGTCACTACCTTCGGTCACTGCCTTCGGCTACCTTCAGTCACTGCCTTAAGTCACTGCCTTCGGTCACTGCCTTCAGTCACTGCCTTCAGTCAATGCCTTCAGTCACTGCCTTCAGTCACTGCCTTCAGTCACTGCCTTCAGTCACTGCCTTCAGTCACTGCCTTCAGTCACTGCCTTCAGTCACTGCCTTCAGTCACTGCCTTCAGTCACTGCCTTCTGTCACTGCCTTCAGTCACTGCCTTCAGTCACTGCCTTCTGTCACTGCCTTCAGTCACTGCCTTCTGTCACTGCCTTCAGTCACTGCCTTCAGTCACTGCCTTCAGTCACTGCCTTCTGTCACTGCCTTCTGTCACTGCCTTCTGTCACTGCCTTCAGTCACTGCCTTCTGTCACTGCCTTCAGTCACTGCCTTCAGTCACTGCCTTCAGTCACTGCCTTCAGTCACTGCCTTCAGTCACTGCCTTCAGTCACTGCCTTCTGTCACTGCCTTCAGTCACTGCCTTCAGTCACTGCCTTCAGTCACTGCCTTCAGTCACTGCCTTCTGTCACTGCCTTCAGTCACTGCCTTCTGTCACTGCCTTCTGTCACTGCCTTCTGTCACTGCCTTCTGTCACTGCCTTCTGTCACTGCCTTCAGTCACTGCCTTCAGTCACTGCCTTCAGTCACTGCCTTCAGTCACTGCCTTCAGTCACTGCCTTCAGTCACTGCCTTCAGTCACTGCCTTCAGTCACTGCCTTCTGTCACTGCCTTCAGTCACTGCCTTCTGTCACTGCCTTCTGTCACTGCCTTCAGTCACTGCCTTCAGTCACTGCCTTCAGTCACTGCCTTCAGTCACTGCCTTCAGTCACTGCCTTCAGTCACTGCCTTCTGTCACTGCCTTCTGTCACTGCCTTCAGTCACTGCCTTCAGTCACTGCCTTCAGTCACTGCCTTCAGTCACTGCCTTCATCTGTCACTGCCTTCAGTCACTGCCTTCTGTCACTGCCTTCAGTCACTGCCTTCTGTCACTGCCTTCTGTCACTGCCTTCTGTCACTGCCTTCTGTCACTGCCTTCAGTCACTGCCTTCTGTCACTGCCTTCAGTCACTGCCTTCAGTCACTGCCTTCTGTCACTGCCTTCTGTCACTGCCTTCAGTCACTGCCTTCTGTCACTGCCTTCTGTCACTGCCTTCTGTCACTGCCTTCAGTCACTGCCTTCTGTCACTGCCTTCAGTCACTGCCTTCTGTCACTGCCTTCAGTCACTGCCTTCAGTCACTGCCTTCAGTCACTGCCTTCAGTCACTGCCTTCTGTCACTGCCTTCTGTCACTGCCTTCAGTCACTGCCTTCAGTCACTGCCTTCTGTCACTGCCTTCAGTCACTGCCTTCTGTCACTGCCTTCAGTCACTGCCTTCTGTCACTGCCTTCTGTCACTGCCTTCAGTCACTGCCTTCAGTCACTGTCTTCAGTCACTGCCTTCTGTCACTGCCTTCTGTCACTGCCTTCTGTCACTGCCTTCTGTCACTGCCTTCTGTCACTGCCTTCTGTCACTGCCTTCTGTCACTGCCTTCAGTCACTGCCTTCTGTCACTGCCTTCTGTCACTGCCTTCTGTCACTGCCTTCTGTCACTGCCTTCTGTCACTGCCTTCAGTCACTGCCTTCAGTCACTGCCTTCAGTCACTGCCTTCAGTCACTGCCTTCAGTCACTGCCTTCTGTCACTGCCTTCTGTCACTGCCTTCTGTCACTGCCTTCTGTCACTGCCTTCTGTCACTGCCTTCTGTCACTGCCTTCTGTCACTGCCTTCTGTCACTGCCTTCAGTCACTGCCTTCTGTCACTGCCTTCAGTCACTGCCTTCTGTCACTGCCTTCAGTCACTGCCTTCAGTCACTGCCTTCAGTCACTGCCTTCTGTCACTGCCTTCTGTCACTGCCTTCTGTCACTGCCTTCAGTCACTGCCTTCTGTCACTGCCTTCTGTCACTGCCTTCAGTCACTGCCTTCAGTCACTGCCTTCTGTCACTGCCTTCAGTCACTGCCTTCAGTCACTGCCTTCAGTCACTGCCTTCAGTCACTGCCTTCAGTCACTGCCTTCAGTCACTGCCTTCAGTCACTGCCTTCTGTCACTGCCTTCTGTCACTGCCTTCAGTCACTGCCTTCTGTCACTGCCTTCAGTCACTGCCTTCTGTCACTGCCTTCTGTCACTGCCTTCAGTCACTGCCTTCAGTCACTGCCTTCAGTCACTGCCTTCAGTCACTGCCTTCAGTCACTGCCTTCAGTCACTGCCTTCTGTCACTGCCTTCAGTCACTGCCTTCAGTCACTGCCTTCAGTCACTGCCTTCTGTCACTGCCTTCTGTCACTGCCTTCTGTCACTGCCTTCTGTCACTGCCTTCAGTCACTGCCTTCAGTCACTGCCTTCAGTCACTGCCTTCTGTCACTGCCTTCAGTCACTGCCTTCTGTCACTGCCTTCAGTCACTGCCTTCTGTCACTGCCTTCTGTCACTGCCTTCAGTCACTGCCTTCAGTCACTGCCTTCAGTCACTGCCTTCTGTCACTGCCTTCAGTCACTGCCTTCTGTCACTGCCTTCAGTCACTGCCTTCTGTCACTGCATTCGGTCACTGCCTTCAGTCACTGCCTTCAGTCACTGCCTACAGTCACTGCCTTCAGTCACTGCCTTCGGCCACTGGTCTTCGGTCACTGCCTTCGGCCACTGGTCTTCAGTCACTGCCTTCAGTTACTGCCTACAGTCACTGCCTTCAGTCACTGCCTTCGGCCACTGGTCTTCGGTCACTGCCTTCGGCCACTGGTCTTCAGTCACTGCCTTCGGTCACTGCCTTCAGTCACTGCCTTCAGTCACTGCCTTCGGTCACTGCCTTCGGTCACTGCCTTCAGTCACTGCCTTCAGTCACTGCATTCGGTCACTGCCTTTGGCCACTGGTCTTTGGTCACTGCCTTCGGACACTGCCTTCAGCCACTGGTCTTCAGCCACTGTTCTTCGGTCACTGCCTTCGGTCACTGCCTTCAGCCACTGCCTTCGGTCACTGCCTTCAGTCACTGCCTTCAGTCACTGCCTTCAGCCACTGGTCTTCGGCCACTGCCTTCAGTCACTGCCTTCGGTCATTGCCTTCAGCCACTGCCTTCGGTCACTGCCTTCAGTCACTGCCTTCGGTCACTGCAATCGGCCACTGGTTTTCGGTCACTGCCTTCGGTCACTGCATTCGGTCACTGCCTTCGACCACTGGTCTTCGGCCACTGTTCTTCGGTAACTGCTCTTCGGTCACTACCTTCGGTCACTGCCTCCGGCCACTGGTCTTCGGCCACTGTTCTTCGGCCAATGGTCCTCGGTCACTGCCTTCGGTCACTGTCTTCGGCCATTGCCTTCGGTCACTGCCTTCGGTCAATGCCTTCGGCCAATGGTCTTCAGCCACTGTTCTCCGGCCACTGGTCTTCGGTCACTGCCTTCGGTCACTGTCTTCGGTCACTGCCTTCGTTCACTGCCTTCGGTCACTAACTTTGGTCACTGCCTTTGGTCACTGCCTTTGGTCACTGCCTTCGGCCACTGCCTTCGGTCACTGCCTTCGGTCACTGTCTTCGGCCACTGCCTTCGGTCACTGCCTTCGGTAACTGCCTTCAGTCACTGCCTTAGGTCACTTCCTTCGGCCACTGCCTTCGGTCACTGCCTTCGGTCATTGCCTTCGGTCACTGCCTTCGGTCACTGCCTTCGGTCACTGTCTTCGGCCACTGCCTTCGGCCACTGGTCTTCGGTCATTGCCTTCGGTCACTGCCTTTGGCGACTGCCTTCGGTCATTGCCTTCGGTCACTGCCTTCGGCCACTATTCTTCAGTCACTGTTCTTCGGTCATTGCCTTTGGTCATTGCCTTTGGTCACTGCCTTCGGCCACTGCCTTCGGTCACTGCCTTCAGTCACTGCCTTCAGTCACTGTCTTCAGTCACTGCCTTCAGTCACTGCCTTCAGTCACTACCTTCAGTCACCACCTTCAGTCACTGCATTCAGTCACTGCCTTCAGTCAATGCCTTCGGTCACTACCTTCGGTCACTGCCTTCGGCTACCTTCAGTCACTGCCTTAAGTCACTGCCTTCGGTCACTGCCTTCAGTCACTGCCTTCAGTCAATGCCTTCAGTCACTGCCTTCAGTCACTGCCTTCAGTCACTGCCTTCAGTCACTGCCGTCGGTCACTGCCGTCGGTCACTGCCTTCAGTCACTGCCTTCAGTCACTGCCTTCAGTCACTGCCTTCGGTCACTGCCTTTGGTCACTGCCTTCGGTCACTGCCTTCGGTCACTGCCTTCAGTCACTGCCTTCAGTCACTGCCTTCAGTCACTGCCTTCAGTCACTGCCTTCAGTCACTGCCTTCAGTCACTGCCTTCAGTCACTGCCTTCAGTCACTGCCTTCAGTCACTGCCTTCAGTCACTGCCTTCAGTCACTGCCTTCAGTCACTGCCTTCGGTCACTGCCTTCGGTCACTGCATTCAGTCACTGCCTTCAGTCACTGCCTTCAGTCACTGCCTTCAGTCACTGCCTTCGGCCACTGTTCTTCGGTCACTGCCTTCGGCCACTGGTCTTCAGTCATTGCATTCGGTCACTGCCTTCTGTCACTGCCTTCTGTCACTGCCTTCTGTCACTGCCTTCAGTCACTGCCTTCTGTCACTGCCTTCAGTCACTGCCTTCAGTCACTGCCTTCAGTCACTGCCTTCAGTCACTGCCTTCAGTCACTGCCTTCAGTCACTGCCTTCAGTCACTGCCTTCAGTCACTGCCTTCAGTCACTGCCTTCAGTCACTGCCTTCTGTCACTGCCTTCAGTCACTGCCTTCTGTCACTGCCTTCTGTCACTGCCTTCAGTCACTGCCTTCAGTCACTGCCTTCAGTCACTGCCTTCAGTCACTGCCTTCTGTCACTGCCTTCAGTCACTGCCTTCTGTCACTGCCTTCTGTCACTGCCTTCTGTCACTGCCTTCAGTCACTGCCTTCAGTCACTGCCTTCAGTCACTGCCTTCAGTCACTGCCTTCAGTCACTGCCTTCAGTCACTGCCTTCAGTCACTGCCTTCAGTCACTGCCTTCAGTCACTGCCTTCTGTCACTGCCTTCAGTCACTGCCTTCAGTCACTGCCTTCAGTCACTGCCTTCTGTCACTGCCTTCTGTCACTGCCTTCAGTCACTGCCTTCAGTCACTGCCTTCAGTCACTGCCTTCAGTCACTGCCTTCAGTCACTGCCTTCTGTCACTGCCTTCAGTCACTGCCTTCTGTCACTGCCTTCTGTCACTGCTTCTGTCACTGCCTTCGTCACTGCCTTCAGTCACTGCCTTCAGTCACTGCCTTCAGTCACTGCCTTCAGTCACTGCCTTCAGTCACTGCCTTCAGTCACTGCCTTCAGTCACTGCCTTCAGTCACTGCCTTCTGTCACTGCCTTCAGTCACTGCCTTCTGTCACTGCCTTCTGTCACTGCCTTCAGTCACTGCCTTCAGTCACTGCCTTCAGTCACTGCCTTCAGTCACTGCCTTCTGTCACTGCCTTCAGTCACTGCCTTCTGTCACTGCCTTCTGTCACTGCCTTCAGTCACTGCCTTCAGTCACTGCCTTCAGTCACTGCCTTCTGTCACTGCCTTCTGTCACTGCCTTCTGTCACTGCCTTCTGTCACTGCCTTCAGTCACTGCCTTCAGTCACTGCCTTCAGTCACTGCCTTCTGTCACTGCCTTCAGTCACTGCCTTCTGTCACTGCCTTCAGTCACTGCCTTCTGTCACTGCATTCTTTCACTACCTTCAGTCACTGCCTTCAGTCACTGCCTACAGTCACTGCCTTCAGTCACTGCCTTCGGCCACTGGTCTTCGGTCACTGCCTTCGGCCACTGGTCTTCAGTCACTGCCTTCAGTTACTGCCTACCGTCACTGCCTTCAGTCACTGCCTTCGGCCACTGGTCTTCGGTCACTGCCTTCGGCCACTGGTCTTCAGTCACTGCCTTCGGTCACTGCCTTCAGTCACTGCCTTCAGTCACTGCCTTCGGTCACTGCCTTCGGTCACTGCCTTCAGTCACTGCCTTCAGTCACTGCATTCGGTCACTGCCTTTGGCCACTGGTCTTTGGTCACTGCCTTCGGACACTGCCTTCAGCCACTGGTCTTCAGCCACTGTTCTTCGGTCACTGCCTTCGGTCACTGCCTTCAGCCACTGCCTTCGGTCACTGCCTTCAGTCACTGCCTTCAGTCACTGCCTTCAGCCACTGGTCTTCGGCCACTGCCTTCAGTCACTGCCTTCGGTCACTGCCTTCAGCCACTGCCTTCGGTCACTGCCTTCAGTCACTGCCTTCGGTCACTGCAATCGGCCACTGGTTTTCGGTCACTGCCTTCGGTCACTGCATTCGGTCACTGCCTTCGACCACTGGTCTTCGGCCACTGTTCTTCGGTAACTGCTCTTCGGTCACTGCCTTCGGTCACTGCCTCCGGCCACTGGTCTTCGGCCACTGTTCTTCGGCCAATGGTCCTCGGTCACTGCCTTCGGTCACTGTCTTCGGCCATTGCCTTCGGTCACTGCCTTCGGTCAATGCCTTCGGCCACTGGTCTTCAGCCACTGTTCTCCGGCCACTGGTCTTCGGTCACTGCCTTCGGTCACTGTCTTCGGTCACTGCCTTCGTTCACTGCCTTCGGTCACTAACTTTGGTCACTGCCTTTGGTCACTGCCTTTGGTCACTGCCTTCGGCCACTGCCTTCGGTCACTGCCTTCGGTCACTGTCTTCGGCCACTGCCTTCGGTCACTGCCTTCGGTAACTGCCTTCAGTCACTGCCTTAGGTCACTTCCTTCGGCCACTGCCTTCGGTCACTGCCTTCGGTCATTGCCTTCGGTCACTGCCTTCGGTCACTGCCTTCGGTCACTGCCTTCGGTCACTGTCTTCGGCCACTGCCTTCGGCCACTGGTCTTCGGTCATTGCCTTCGGTCACTGCCTTTGGCGACTGCCTTCGGTCATTGCCTTCGGTCACTGCCTTCGGCCACTATTCTTCAGTCACTGTTCTTCGGTCATTGCCTTTGGTCATTGCCTTTGGTCACTGCCTTCGGCCACTGCCTTCGGTCACTGCCTTCAGTCACTGCCTTCAGTCACTGTCTTCAGTCACTGCCTTCAGTCACTGCCTTCAGTCACTACCTTCAGTCACCACCTTCAGTCACTGCATTCAGTCACTGCCTTCAGTCAATGCCTTCGGTCACTACCTTCGGTCACTGCCTTCGGCTGCCTTCAGTCACTGCCTTAAGTCACTGCCTTCGGTCACTGCCTTCAGTCACTGCCTTCAGTCAATGCCTTCAGTCACTGCCTTCAGTCACTGCCTTCAGTCACTGCCTTCAGTCACTGCCGTCGGTCACTGCCGTCGGTCACTGCCTTCAGTCACTGCCTTCAGTCACTGCCTTCAGTCACTGCCTTCGGTCACTGCCTTTGGTCACTGCCTTCGGTCACTGCCTTCAGTCACTGCCTTCAGTCACTGCCTTCAGTCACTGCCTTCAGTCACTGCCGTCAATCATTGCCTTCAGTCACTGCCTTCAGTCACTGCCTTCAGTCACTGCCTTCAGTCACTGCCTTCAGTCACTGCCTTCAGTCACTGCCTTCGGTCACTGCCTTCGGTCACTGCCTTCGGTCACTGCATTCAGTCACTGCCTTCAGTCACTGCCTTCAGTCACTGCCTTCAGTCACTGCCTTCGGCCACTGTTCTTCGGTCACTGCCTTCGGCCACTGGTCTTCAGTCATTGCATTCGGTCACTGCCTTTAGTCACTGCCTTCAGTCATTGCCTTCGGTCACTGCCTTCGGTCACTGCCTTCAGTCACTGCCTTCAGTCACTGCCTTCGGTCACTGCCTTTGGCCACTGGTCTTTGGTCACTGCCTTCGGTCACTGCCTTCGGTCACTGCCTTCGGTCACTGCCTTCAGCCACTGGTCTTCGGCCACTGTTCTTCGGTCACTACCTTCGGTCACTGCCTTCAGCCACTGCCTTCAGCCACTGCCTTCAGCCACTGCCTTCAGTCACTGCCATCGGTCACTGCCTTCAGCCACTGGTCTTCGGTCACTGTTCTTCGGTCACTGCCTTCAGTCACTGCCTTCGGTCACTGCCTTCAGCCACTGCCTTCGGTCACTGCCTTCAGTCACTGCCTTCGGTCACTGCCTTCGGTCACTGCCTTCGGCCACTGGTCTTCGGTCACTGCCTTCGGTCACTGCCTTCGGTCACTGCCTTCGGTCACTTCCTTCGGCCACTGGTCTTCGGCCACTGTTCTTCGGCAACTGCTCTTTGGTCACTGCCTTCGGTCACTGCCTTCGGCCACTGGTCTTCGGCCACTGTTCTTAGGCCATTGGTCTTCGGTCACTGCCTTCGGTCATTGTCTTCGGCCATTGCCTTTGGTCACTGCCTTTGGTCACTGCCTTCGGCCACTGGTCTTCAGCCACTGTTCTCCGGCCACTGGTCTTCGGTCACTGCCTTTGGTCACTGTCTTCGGTCACTGCCTTCGGTCACTGCCTTCGGTCACTGCCTTCGGCCACTGCCTTCGGTCACTGCCTTCGGTCACTGTCTTCGGCCACTGCCTTCGGTCACTGCCTTCGGTCACTGCCTTCAGTCACTGCCTTCAATCACTGCCTTCGGCCACTGCCTTCGGTCACTGCCTTCGGTCACTGCCTTCGGTCACTGCCTTCGGTCACTGCCTTCGGTCACTGTCTTCGGCCACTGCCTTCGGCCACTGGTCTTCGGTCATTGCCTTCAGTCACTGCCTTTGGCGACTGCCTTCGGTCATTGCCTTCGGTCACTGCCTTCGGCCACTATTCTTCGGTCACTGTTCTTCGGTCATTGCCTTTGGTCATTGCCTTTGGTCACTGCCTTCGGCCACTGCCTTCGGCCACTGCATTCGGTCATTGCCTTTGGTCACTGGTCTTCGGTCACTAACTTCGGTCACTGCCTTCGGTCACTGCCTTTGGTCACTGCCTTCGGTCACTGCCTTAGGTCACTGCCTTCGGTCATTGCCTTCGGTCATTGCCTTTGGTCACTGCCTTCGGCCATTGCCTTCGGTCACTGCCTTTGGTCACTGCCTTCGGTCACTGTCTTAGGCCACTGCCTTCGGTCACTGGTCTTCGGTCACTGTCTTTGGCGACTGCCTTCGGTCACTGTTCTTCGGTCACTGAATTCGGTCATTGCCTTCGGTCATTGCCTTCGGTCATTGCCTTCGGCCACTGCCTTCGGCCACTACCTTCGGTCACTGTTCTTCGGTCACTGTTCTTCGGTCACTGTTCTTCGGTCACTGTCTTTGGCCACTGCCTTCGGTCACTACCTTCGGTCACTGCCTTCGGTCACTGCCTTCGGTCACTGCCTTCAGTCACTGCCTTCAGTCACTGCCTTCGGCCACTGCCTTCGGTCACTGCCTTCGGTCACTGCCTTCGGTCACTGCCTTCGGTCACTGTCTTCGGCCACTGGTCTTCGGTCATTGCCTTCAGTCACTGCCTTTGGCGACTGCCTTCGGTCATTGCCTTCAGTCACTGCCTTCGGCCACTATTCTTCGGTCACTGTTCTTCGGTCATTGCCTTTGGTCATTGCCTTCGGTCACTGCCTTCGGCCACTGCCTTCGGCCACTGCCTTCGGTCATTGCCTTTGGTCACTGGTCTTCGGTCACTGCCTTCGGTCACTGCCTTCGGTCACTGCCTTTGGTCACTGCCTTCGGTCACTGCCTTAGGTCACTGCCTTCGGTCACTGCCTTCGGTAATTGCCTTTGGTCACTGCCTTCGGCCACTGCCTTCGGTCACTGCCTTTGGTCACTGCCTTCGGTCACTGTCTTAGGCCACTGCCTTCGGTCACTGGTCTTCGGTCACTACCTTTGGCGACTGCCTTGGGTCACTGTTCTTCGGTCACTGACTTCGGTCATTGCCTTCGGCCACTACCTTCGGTCACTGTTCTTCGGTCACTGTTCTTCGGTCACTGTTCTTCGGTCACTGTCTTTGGCCATTGCCTTCGGTCACTGCCTTCGGTCACTGCCTTCGGTCACTGCCTTAGGTCAATGCCTTCGGCCACTGCCTTCTGTCACTGCCTTCAGTCACTGCCTTCAGTCACTGCCTTCAGTCACTGCCTTCTGTCACTGCCTTCAGTCACTGCCTTCTGTCACTGCCTTCAGTCACTGCCTTCTGTCACTGCCTTCTGTCACTGCCTTCAGTCACTGCCTTCAGTCACTGTCTTCAGTCACTGCCTTCAGTCACTGCCTTCAGTCACTGCCTTCAGTCACTGCCTTCTGTCACTGCCTTCTGTCACTGCCTTCAGTCACTGCCTTCTGTCACTGCCTTCAGTCACTGCCTTCTGTCACTGCCTTCTGTCACTGCCTTCTGTCACTGCCTTCTGTCACTGCCTTCAGTCACTGCCTTCTGTCACTGCCTTCAGTCACTGCCTTCAGTCACTGCCTTCAGTCACTGCCTTCTGTCACTGCCTTCTGTCACTGCCTTCTGTCACTGCCTTCAGTCACTGCCTTCTGTCACTGCCTTCAGTCACTGCCTTCAGTCACTGCCTTCAGTCACTGCCTTCAGTCACTGCCTTCAGTCACTGCCTTCAGTCACTGCCTTCAGTCACTGCCTTCAGTCACTGCCTTCAGTCACTGCCTTCAGTCACTGCCTTCTGTCACTGCCTTCAGTCACTGCCTTCTGTCACTGCCTTCAGTCACTGCCTTCTGTCACTGCCTTCTGTCACTGCCTTCAGTCACTGCCTTCAGTCACTGCCTTCAGTCACTGCCTTCAGTCACTGCCTTCAGTCACTGCCTTCTGTCACTGCCTTCAGTCACTGCCTTCTGTCACTGCCTTCTGTCACTGCCTTCTGTCACTGCCTTCAGTCACTGCCTTCAGTCACTGCCTTCTGTCACTGCCTTCTGTCACTGCCTTCTGTCACTGCCTTCTGTCACTGCCTTCAGTCACTGCCTTCAGTCACTGCCTTCAGTCACTGCCTTCTGTCACTGCCTTCAGTCACTGCCTTCTGTCACTGCCTTCAGTCACTGCCTTCTGTCACTGCCTTCTGTCACTGCCTTCAGTCACTGCCTTCAGTCACTGCCTTCAGTCACTGCCTTCAGTCACTGCCTTCTGTCACTGGCTTCGGTCACTGCCTTCGGCCACTGTCTTCAGTCACTGCCTTCAGTTACTGCCTACAGTCACTGCCTTCAGTCACTGCCTTCGGCCACTGGTCTTCGGTCACTGCCTTCGGCCACTGGTCTTCAGTCACTGCCTTCGGTCACTGCCTTCAGTCACTGCCTTCAGTCACTGCCTTCGGTCACTGCCTTCGGTCACTGCCTTCAGTCACTGCCTTCAGTCACTGCATTCGGTCACTGCCTTTGGCCACTGGTCTTTGGTCACTGCCTTCGGTCACTGCCTTCAGCCACTGGTCTTCGGCCACTGTTCTTCGGTCACTGCCTTCGGTCACTGCCTTCAGCCACTGCCTTCGGTCACTGCCTTCAGTCACTGCCTTCAGTCACTGCCTTCAGCCACTGGTCTTCGGCCACTGCCTTCAGTCACTGCCTTCGGTCACTGCCTTCAGCCACTGCCTTCGGTCACTGCCTTCAGTCACTGCCTTCGGTCACTGCCTTCGGCCACTGGTCTTCGGTCACTGCCTTCGGTCACTGCATTCGGTCACTGCCTTCGGCCACTGGTCTTCGGCCACTGTTCTTCGGCAACTGCTCTTCGGTCACTGCCTTCGGTCACTGCCTCCGGCCACTGGTCTTCGGCTACTGTTCTTCGGCCAATGGTCTTCGGTCACTGCCTTCGGTCACTGTCTTCGGCCATTGCCTTCGGTCACTGCCTTCGGTCACTGCCTTCGGCCACTGGTCTTCAGCCACTGTTCTCCGGCCACTGGTCTTCGGTCACTGCCTTCGGTCACTGCCTTCAGTCACTGCCTTCAGTCACTGCCTTCAGTCACTGCCTTCGGTCACTGCCTTTGGTCACTGCCTTCGGTCACTGCCTTCGGTCACTGCCTTCAGTCACTGCCTTCAGTCACTGCCTTCAGTCACTGCCTTCAGTCACTGCCTTCAGTCACTGCCGTCAATCATTGCCTTCAGTCACTGCCTTCAGTCACTGCCTTCAGTCACTGCCTTCAGTCACTGCCTTCAGTCACTGCCTTCAGTCACTGCCTTCGGTCACTGCCTTCGGTCACTGCCTTCAGTCACTGCCTTCAGTCACTGCCTTCAGTCACTGCCTTCAGTCACTGCCTTCGGTCACTGCTCGTCACTGCCTTCGGTCACTGCCTTCAGTCACTGCCTTCGTCACTGCCTTCAGTCACTGCCTTCAGTCACTGCCTTCAGTCACTGCCTTCTGTCACTGCCTTCTGTCACTGCCTTCAGTCACTGCCTTCAGTCACTGCCTTCAGTCACTGCCTTCAGTCACTGCCTTCAGTCACTGCCTTCTGTCACTGCCTTCAGTCACTGCCTTCAGTCACTGCCTTCTGTCACTGCCTTCAGTCACTGCCTTCAGTCACTGCCTTCTGTCACTGCCTTCTGTCACTGCCTTCTGTCACTGCCTTCAGTCACTGCCTTCAGTCACTGCCTTCAGTCACTGCCTTCAGTCACTGCCTTCAGTCACTGCCTTCAGTCACTGCCTTCAGTCACTGCCTTCTGTCACTGCCTTCAGTCACTGCCTTCAGTCACTGCCTTCTGTCACTGCCTTCAGTCACTGCCTTCTGTCACTGCCTTCAGTCACTGCCTTCTGTCACTGCCTTCTGTCACTGCCTTCAGTCACTGCCTTCAGTCACTGCCTTCAGTCACTGCCTTCAGTCACTGCCTTCAGTCACTGCCTTCAGTCACTGCCTTCAGTCACTGCCTTCAGTCACTGCCTTCAGTCACTGCCTTCAGTCACTGCCTTCTGTCACTGCCTTCAGTCACTGCCTTCAGTCACTGCCTTCAGTCACTGCCTTCAGTCACTGCCTTCTGTCACTGCCTTCTGTCACTGCCTTCAGTCACTGCCTTCTGTCACTGCCTTCAGTCACTGCCTTCTGTCACTGCCTTCTGTCACTGCCTTCTGTCACTGCCTTCAGTCACTGCCTTCTGTCACTGCCTTCAGTCACTGCCTTCAGTCACTGCCTTCAGTCACTGCCTTCAGTCACTGCCTTCTGTCACTGCCTTCAGTCACTGCCTTCAGTCACTGCCTTCTGTCACTGCCTTCAGTCACTGCCTTCTGTCACTGCCTTCTGTCACTGCCTTCTAGTCACTGCCTTCTGTCACTGCCTTCAGTCACTGCCTTCTGTCACTGCCTTCAGTCACTGCCTTCTGTCACTGCCTTCAGTCACTGCCTTCTGTCACTGCCTTCTGTCACTGCCTTCAGTCACTGCCTTCAGTCACTGCCTTCAGTCACTGCCTTCTGTCACTGCCTTCAGTCACTGCCTTCTGTCACTGCCTTCAGTCACTGCCTTCTGTCACTGCCTTCTGTCACTGCCTTCAGTCACTGCCTTCAGTCACTGTCTTCAGTCACTGCCTTCAGTCACTGCCTTCAGTCACTGCCTTCAGTCACTGCCTTCTGTCACTGCCTTCTGTCACTGCCTTCAGTCACTGCCTTCTGTCACTGCCTTCAGTCACTGCCTTCTG
>JBBPBX010059224.1:0-21839 GCA_038048925.1 Garcialebias charrua | reverse complement strand
GATAAAATTTGATGTTTTATAGATACAAATGCGTCGCGGTTAGCTTCGTTGAGTTTTCCTTGTACGTTTGAGCAAATAGCTCATAAACTACACAGCAATTTTTTTTTCAAAGTTACAGAAAGTAATCACTAGCTGTACATTTACAAACTGTTAGCTGTTGGAGTTATTTAAGATAAAATTTGATGTTTTATAGACATAAATGTGTCGCGGTTAGCTTCAGTGTTTTTCCTTGTACTGTATTTTCCAGTGTATAGGTCGCACCTTTTTATGTTTTTTTTTCAAGGCCTGCGACCTATACACCGGTGCGACCTATATATGGCTTGTTATCACTTTCGGCGAAACAAATTTTTAAATCCAGCTCATTTCACAATTACGTTCATTTATTAAGGAAAAGTTCAGCTCAGACACATATTTGCTATAATTTTTATCAAACAAATAATTGTTTTTAAGTGTTAATCTTCTTAAAAGCCTTGCTGTGCGCTCCTGTGGCAGACATTTGCAGCAGAGCTAAACGTAGGTGCACCGGTGCGACCTATCTAGGGATTTTTCCAATCTATTGGTGATAAGTGGATGGTGCGACCTATACACCGGTGCGACCTATACACCAGAAAATACGGTACGTTTTCAAAGCGAAAAAAATTAAATCCAGCAGATTTGACCATTAAGTGAATTTATTAAGGAACGGTTAAGCTAAGACACATGTTTGCTATAATTTTCAAAATACAGTAGTTGTTTTTACCGTGTTAATCTTGTAAAGTCCTTCCGTGCATGCTTCTGTGGTCGTCATTTTCAGCAGGGCAAATGACGCGCTGATGCGTCGCATAGCGGTGACGCATAATAGATGCGACTTATATAAAGGTGCAACCTGTTTATGGATTTTTCCAATTTATTGACAATAATTGGACAAAGCGACTTATATAAAGGTGCGACCTATAGTCCTGAAAATACTGTATTCAGGGTCAAAATAGCATCAAGTATATACAGTATGGATGTATTTTTGTGCTGAACCGGTGTGTCTTTGTGTTTCCCCCTCGTTTTAAACAAGTCAACACATGTCGGCCTTGGCAGAGCGGTCATCACGCCCCAGCAGCTTGTCCAGATGAGAGATCACGAGAAGCACGTGTTAGATTTAAGGTCCTATCAGCTGGTTTCCTGCAATGACGGCGTCACAGCACCTAATGAGTCCTCCGGCCTCCAGGGACGTTTTCACACGGTTTTTGTCCAAATAGCAGAAACGACATGGCTATAACCCCCCGGTCTATATCTTTGCTGGGGCAAACAGAAGTTTGCATGCAGACTCAGCAAACTTTTCGAACGCCGAGGGGAGAACATGTGATTTCCCTCACGCTGGAGTAATGGGTTCTTCATGGTGACTTTGCGGTTGTAATGAAGCAGTTTTGCAGAGTTTGCCATGAACAATCAGCTGATTTGCAAAACCTTTTTTGGAATGATTATCACCAAACGCCACCAAAGCAAAGGCAGCAGTGTCACTGCGAAATATCTCATGGAACACTGGATGGGTTTTAATGAAACCTAAAGAAAATAATCACAGGATGAAGATGAAGAATAAGATGACGGCGGTACAAATTTCTTGCACGAAAGGTGACGAGGGATATGCATTCCCTCAAAGAACCACAACCAAACTGCAACTTTCTACAATATTTACCAAAATGCAGCGGGTTTAAAACTTCACTTTACCTCCTGAGATGAGCTCTAAATTTTTTAAAACAGTGCTGTTTGAGTGAAATCGTTGCACTTCCGTTGCGTTTGGTCCGTTCTTGTTTAATATAACTGTCGCCATTTTCTCAGCAACTGTTTTTTTTTTTAAATCTCAGCAGAGGTTTTTGAAAACTCCCAGCATTACTGTGAAGTCGCACGAGTGCACAACGAATGTAGTTTTTCTGCGCAAGTAGATGAACGACCGTAACAGCGACGGGTAGCAGAGTGCTGTTTGTCCTGCTCACCCTTTCCCAACGTGTGGCAGCGACCCAAACTCATCCTCGGCCCAAACAAACATTCATGTATTTTGAATGTAACTGATCTCATTGATACTCAGGTGTCTACTGAAAGCACGTGTTGTTTAAATACAAAAAAACACAGTGCCATCTAATGACCTGGCATGAAAACTGCAGCAGCTTAATTGCATAAACTTAGTTGTTGTTTTTTTAAGTTGATTTGCCACAATCAACATGGAATATTTACCTGTAATCAGGGCCTAAATTTATACTTTAATGTGAAGTAACAACAGTAACGTGACTACTTTTTCATACATGGCCCATCTGTAGTTCACTTTAAATAGAAAATCTAAACAACAAACGTCAGTATGTGTACTGATGAGGGTCCATGTTGATGTTGATGGTTGTTTGGATGTGGGTCATGATCAGTTTTTTAAAGCATTTAAACATAATTCAGCAAATATGTGTTTTTTTTCTTCTGCTAACTTGGGCTTGTTCTTCCATTTCAGCTACATTTCAGCATGATTTTAGCTGCTTTCCAGCAAGTTCTTCAGCGATATGCATTCACACTGTATTTTCGCAGGAAATGCAATTTCTCTAGTTAGATTAGTTTCCAGTCTAAACCTGCATCTAAAGTTATTGTTTTTTGTAACAAAATAAATGTTTATTTTTTAAATTGTACCATTCACGTGGTAGGAATATCTGGTAAAATGCACTTTCCAAACTTCTTTCAAATGACATATTTCAGTGTTTGGCGTGTTTCCTCTCTTTGCATCTTTTCCACAAGCAGTGGAAGCTGGGTGTTTGACGCTGGATCCAGTAAGTCTGGCACAACGGTCAATTTCTGCAAAGAAACACTCAGATTATATATATTTACTCGAGCTGAGGAATAATTCACCCTTACCATGTTGACCGAGTGCTCTGTTATCAAACGAGTCGCTTTGTGACTGAGTAAACTCTTTTGACACAAAGGTATAATATACTTTATAATGTGGATATTCGATGTTTACTGGAAAAACAAATACTCAGGAATGAGTCATCAACCATTTCCTTCTTCTGGCTGTTTACCTCTTGTTTTTGTCATCGTGACTATTACATTTTTTTCCAGTTTGAGATGAAAAGTTGCAGAAGCGACAGATATCAAAAGATTGCCAGCTAATGTTAGCCTTTCATCTCAGCTGATAAAAATACTTCCCCACCTTGACATAAAAGGTACCGTAGGTCTGGAACGGTAATTACCGGATGCAATCTGATCCAGAGCTGCTTTTATAGCTTATCGCTCAGTGGACGCAAACCACCACGGCTGCTTCGAAACATGGAAAACAAGGAGGTCCAGTTAGCGACAAGACTGTGTCATTAGTTCAACTTTTTGTTAGCAAAATATCTCACAAACCTGGATGGGTTTTAGTTAAATTCTTAGAAAGTTATCGTTGGATGTGCATCTGTTTACATTTGGAGCCAGCTTAATTCAAGATGGCCACTGCAGCTAATTGAACTTAGCAAACACAACTATAACTCACTCAGTTTTACTAAGCTAAAAAATTGCAGTGGTGGTAGCTGAGAATCACCCCAACACTCAGTCCGAGGCCCACTTTACACATCAGCACTTCTGAATGAAACCGTAGCCTTTCGGCTGCCTTTCGGCTGCCTTTCGGCTGCCTTTCGGCTGCCTTTCGGCTGTTAGCATGCACGACAACAGCAGCTGTTTTCTCTGATGCTGAAGCTTTTTTCAATCCAGGTATCAGAGTGGAGTGGCTGCTTCTCAGCGAGAAGGTTGCCGGATCGAATCCCAACCAGAGGCCTCTCTGGGTGGAGTTTGCATGTTCTCTCCGTGCATGCGTGAGTTTTCTCCGGGTACTCCGGTTTCCTCCCACAGACCAAAAACATGCATGTTAGGCTGATTGGTGACTTTAAATTGTCCCTAGGTGTCTCGTTTGCTATGTGTCCTTGTGATGGACTTGTGTCCTTTCCAGGGGTGTCCCCGCCTCTCGCACAGTGATTGTTGGATAAGCACTCCAGTGACCCCCGCGACCCAGAAAGGAAGACGTTGGTACAAACAATGGATGGATTATTGCTTAAGACTGAATTGTCTTTGGACTCCAAATACCACAGTGACTTGGCATTAATGTTGCCAGGTATAATATACAGTAATTGTTGTTTTTAAGTGGCATTAGTGTTGCCAGGTATAATATACAGTAATTGTTGTTTTTAAGTGGCATTAGTGTTGCCAGGTATAATATACAGTAATTGTTGTTTTTAAGTGGCATTAGTTTTGCCAGGTATAATATAATTGTTGTTTTTAAGTGGCATTAGTTTTGCCAGGTACAGGAAGCCCTCGAGTTACGTCAGGGATTGGGACCTACGGGTGTGACTTAGGTCGATGTTGTCGTACCTCGCGGACCAAAAACACCTGCCTGTCGTAGGTCCGCGTTTCTGACATAGGTCGCGGCTATACCGCTAACGGAGCGTTGCCCACATATTTAATGGCATGAGACTGAACAAGCAGACATACTAGGTCATAAACATGCACAGAACTGTACAGTAAATGAATACTGTACAATAAATAAAAAATAGCCGGAAAAGGGTAGCATGCCCTCTCCAGGTCGGGGAGGAGGTCCTGCCCCAAGTGGAGGAGTTTAAGTATCTCGGGATCTTGTTCACGAATGAGGGAAAACTGGAGCGTGAGATCGATAGGCGGATAGGTGCAGCGTCCGCAGTGAAGCGGGCGCTGTACCGGTCTGTCGTGGTGAAGAGAGAGCTGAGTCAAAAGGCAAAGCTCTCAATTTACCGATCGATCTACGTTCCCACCCTCATCTATGGTCATGAGCTTTGGGTTATGACCGAAAGAACAAGATCTCGGATACAAGCGGCTGAAATGAGTTTTCTCCGCAGGGTGGCTGGACTCTCCCTTAGAGATAGGGTGAGAAGCTCAGTCATCCGGGAGGGACTCGGAGTAGAGCCGCTGCTTCTCCACATCGAGAGGAGCCAGTTGAGGTGGCTCGGGCATCTGGTTAGGATGCCTCCTGGACGCCTCCCTGGTGAGGTGTTCCGGGCACGTCCCACCGGGAGGAGACCCAGAGGAAGACCCAGGACGCGCTGGAGGGACTATGTTTCTCGGCTGGCCTGGGAACGCCTTGGGATTCCCCCGGAGGAACTGCTCCAAGTGGCTGGGGAGAGGGAAGTCTGGGCCTCCCTACTTAGGCTGCTACCCCCGCGACCCGACCCCGGATAAGCGGAAGAAGATGGATGGATGGATGGATGGATGAAATAAAAAATATAATGTCTTACTTTGAGCTGGTCAAAGCCTGCCTTCGTCTTTTAGCATCAGCTCGCACCCGTCCGAGCTCCCCCAGCTTCCTTACGCTCCACACGCACACACGTGGTCAAAACTGTTTAAAAGAAGGACTGTTAGCTTCTTAACTTCATACATTTGGAGCCAGAAAAAAAAAAAACTTACTGAAAGCCGTTTCTCCGCGATGTTCCTCCATCCAAAACAAGCTCGGCGTTAGCTACGGTTAGGCCCCGCCATTAGCAGCAATGGTTAGCATGTCAGTTCATTCAAAAAGGCTGTCGGCTTTGTATCTCCGCGTTAGCTCGGTGTCCCCCGACTGCCAGGCGGACATTTGCGGCGAGCTCCCGGCCGCAGATGGCCCCTCCGCGGCATGTCGGCTCGGTGTCTTCGCCTGTGTTAGCTGCTCTGTTAGCTGCTGTCGTTAGCATGTCGGGCGGCGTTGTGGGAGCGATCGCCGGCTGCTCCTCCGGGCCTGAGACGTCCACAGAGTTGACCGAGTGTTTCCAGCAAATTTATCCGTATGAGGCAACCCTGATCGGACACACAGTCCTCTAGAGCCAGCTGACAGGAGCATCTATGGCGGAGCTCCATTGACCGCAATGGCAACCGGAAACGACCGGAAGTTGCGTAAATACGATAAAATTGTAATAAAAACGTAATATTAATAATTATACTTTATTTATAAAGCCATTTAAAACAACCACAGTTGCAACAAAGTGCTATACACATGAAATTAATAACATTTAAACACAAAAAAAATAAAAATAATAATATATATATATTTTTTAATCATATTTTTATTAAATATGATAAAATCGTAAGTCTGAGTTGCCGTAGGTCGCAGGTGACGTAGGTCGAGGGTTTGCTGTATAATATAATTGTTGTTTTTAAGTGGCATTAGTGTTGCCAGGTATAATATACAGTAATTGTTGTTTTTAAGTGGCATTAGTTTTGCCAGGTATAATATAATTGTTGTTTTTAAGTGGCATTAGTGTTGCCAGGTATAATATACAGTATTTGTTGTTTTTAAGTGGCATTAGTGTTGCCAGGTATAATTTACAGTAATTGTTGTTTTTAAGTAGTATTGGTGTTGCCAGGTATAATATAATTGTTGTTTTAAAGTGGCATTAGTGTTGCCAGGTTTAGTGTTGCCAGGTATAATATACCGTAATTGTTGTTTTTAAGTGGCATTAGTGTTGCCAGGTATAATATAATTGTTGTTTTTAAGTGGCATTAGTGTTGCCAGGTATAATATAATTGTTGTTTTTAAGTGGCATTAGTGTTGCCAGGTATAATATACCGTATTTGTTGTTTTTAAGTGGCATTAGAGTTGCCAGGTATAATATACAGTAATTGTTGTTTTTATGTGGTATTGTGTTGCCAGGTATAATATAATTGTTGTTTTTAAGTGGCATTAGTGTTGCCAGGTATAATATACCGTATTTGTTGTTTTTAAGTGGCATTAGTGTTGCCAGGTATAATATACAGTAATTGTTGTTTTTAAATGGTATTGGTGTTGCCAGGTATAATATAATTGTTGTTTNACTAGTGATGGACCTTACTGGGTGTTCTGGGGGGACATGTGTGGTGGACCACTAGGGGGCTCTACTCACACCCAGTGGACCGAAGGGCATTACAGGATGTTTTCTTGTGAAAGGTCCTGAGGACCGGATGTGGTATTGGATATATAAGGCGGTGTTGGGTGCTTCCCGCCAGTTTAGTAGGAGTTGATTAAAAGTGAAGATCTACATCCCGTCTCCTGTGTCGTCTCTTCACCGCCTCCTACACTGGTGGAGAGAGGGCCCAACACACATCCTTGAGGAGAGCCAGTGCTGAGGGTTATGGTGGAGGAGGAGAAGTTGTGGATCCTCACTGACTGTGGTCTGTTTGTTAAGAAGTCTTGGACCCAGTTACAAATGGAGGGGCTTAGTCCAAGTGTAAATAGTTTGTCCATCAGGGTTTGGGGGATCATGGTGTTGAAGGCAGACGTGAAGTCCACAAAGAGCATACGGACGTAGGAGTCTTTCTGCTCCAGGTGGATGAGGGCAGTGTGGACCACAGAGGAGATGGCGTCCTCTGTTGATCGGTTCTCGTGGTACGCATACTGATAAGGGTCCTCATTAATGATTGTTTTGATGTGGCTCATGACCAGTTTTTTTGAAGCATTTAGCGACTATCTGGGTGAGGGCCACTGGCCGATAGTCATTCAGACCAGTCACTGTGGAGCTTTTTGGGACTGGGATGATGGTGGCAGTCTTCAGACAGGTGGGAACTGTCTCTAGGGCAAGTGAGGTGTTAAAGATGTCTGCCAGCACATCCCAGACCTGATCGGCACATTCTTTCAACACTTTCCTGGGGATGTTGTCTGGGACGGTTGCTTTGTGAGGGTTGATCCTCCTGAAAGTACTCCTTACTTCTGCTGAGGTCACGTTGAGATGCTCTTCATCCGGTGGTGAGGTGAGTCTGGTGCTGGGTTGTCTGTTTGGGTCTTCAAAGCGTGCATAGTACTCGAGGGCATCAGGCAGAGATGGATCTTTTGGGCATTGTTCGCTCCTGCCTTTACAATCTGTTACGCATTTAATGCCCCTCCACATGCTCAGTTGGTCCTGCGAGGTGAATCTCCTCTGAGCTTCAACCAAAAGCAGCTGTTCATATGATCTCGGCACATCTGGTTGAAGTAGATCAGAGAGGTATGAGGGTGAAAGGTCATTTGTTAATTTAAAGGTCAACAGGGGAATTAAAAAATCTATTCTGATATGTACAGGGAGCCATTGAAGGGAGGACAGAACTGTTGAAATATGATTAAACCTATGAGTTCCTGTTCAGAGCTGAGTTTCAACATTTTGGACGAGCTGGAGATGTGAGGGACACCTGACTGAGCCCAACATGAAGAGTGTGACAGTAGTCAGGTTGTAATGAAGCATGGACTGATGTTTCAAGGTCAGGTCAGGTCACACTGACTTCAGCTTGGCTGTCTGCCTTAACTGGAAGAAACTTTTCTGTAGAACAGAGTTAAATCTGTTTATTAAACTTAAAGTCAGAGTCTAAAACCATGTGCAGATTTATAACAGACTGATGAAGATGAGGCTGAAGAGAGTCCAGGTTCTCAGGATCAGAGACCGCTGTAGAGCTAAACACAAGGACTTGAGTTTTCTGATCATTAAAACTTAAATCATCCATGATGTCATCAAGACATTTTAACAGAGGGAGCAGGAACTGTTGGGTTTTAATGGCAGATAAATGTGACGATCATCATCATCAGAACTGTGAAAACTAGGAGCATGTACCATAATGATAAATAAAGTTGATCGGAAAAGGCTGAACAGGGTGAACTCCTCTGTAGACCTAAAGCTTCTAGATGTGAGGTCAACTGTGCAACAGCTGAAGCTTGGACCGAACTGGGCCATGATGTTTTGTTTGTTCACTTGAGGCTGGATTGAAAAAATAATTTTAGAAGTTGGTATAAATCCATTAAACGGTGTCTAATGTGCTTCCACATGTGTGTCAGAGCGAGAACTTGCTGCTAAACGACTACGAAGAGAAACTAAATGACCAGGTCGTGCGCACTATGGAGAACTACACGAGCCAGTTTCCTGAGGTCAAGGTACTCTGATGCAGCTACGTTGAATAAATTAAAGAAGCTCATACAAAAGCATCTAAATCTTTAAACAAAAGTGTTTGTCACCATGAATGACCACCAGTCTGTATTTTGTACTTTAAATGTTTTTACTTGGACATTTTTTTGCAGGAACGAGTTTCAAAGCGTGGCCGCAAACTGGTGGACTACGATTCAGCTCGTCATCACCTGGAAGCTCTGCAGAGCGCCAAGAAGAAGGATGAAGCCAAGATCTCCAAGGTTCGCTTCAGAGAAATGCGCTCGCGTACGATCATGGCTGTCGTCATGTTCATGTCTTTCAAACTCTCTCTGTCAGGCAGAGGAGGAGTTCAACAAAGCCCAGGCTGTCTTTGAAGAGATCAACAACGAGCTGAGAGAGGAGATGCCCGCTCTCCATCAAAGGTAGCAGAAGTTACAATCATGCAGCTTCGTGGAAGTTTCACTTGAATGAGCTGGGAGTGAAAGTACTTTGTGTTCTGCAGTCGGATCGGTTGCTATGTGACGGTGTTTGAGAACATTTCCAACCTGAGGGATGTCTTTTATAAAGAAATGAGCAAGGTAAGCCCTCAGCCTGACTCTGACGGACTTTATCTTTAAAATCTGCTGACGGTTCCTCTGTCAGAGTTTAAGGCAGATGTTTGTGCGCTTATGTTTGCAGCTGAATCATGAACTTTATAATGTGATGAAAAAACTGGAGACTCAGCACTCGGGCAAAGCTTTCATCGTCAAGGGTTTGAATAGGTAAGACGTATTTTTGTATAATTCCATTTGTGGTGCTGGACACCTGTTGTCTTCATAATTATATGTAGAGGTCCGCCTTTGATGAAACCTGTTACAAGAGACCCTGACGCATGCTCAATAATCCAGGTAGAAAAATCTAAAAAATCTAAGTCTGGTCCTCTGGACATTAAAAAACAAAACAAACAAAACTTATATCAGGGAAACTAAACAGCCACTGGCCAAAAGGGATGGCCCAGCACAGAAGATCAACATCATCAGGTCAGGACTCTGCGGTCTACACTCATCTCCAGGCCAGAGGTCACTCTTTCAGGGATGAAGATGTTCACATCCTTGATAGAGAGGAACGATGGTTTGAGAGAGGAGTAAAGGAGGCCATCTTTGTGAAAAGAAACCGTCCATCATTAAACAGAGGTGGAGGCCTCCGGGTTCAACTGTCCCCCTCTTACAATGCTGTTATTGCTAGTATCACTCAGCCCTCTGTGAATAGCAAACAACCATCAGGGTGCTAACGATCCATCGTTAGGCTGATGGTCCTCCTTGATCATGTGAGCAGCTGGTTTCGGCTGTCATCAGCCAACTGGTTGATCCACTGTGAGAGGGTGCTATTTATAAGACTGAGCTGAATACAGCAGCTCAGACTGAGGAAGTCTTTCGGACGAAAGACGAAACGTTTCTACCATTTTTATTTTTTGCTTTGTTTTGTTTAGTTTTTTGAATGTCCAGAGGACCAGACTTAGATTTTTTTAGACTATTACAAGAGCTTCTCTGTAGAAGTTTTCTGGAAGCTAAATAAAGATAACTTGAATATGGACAACTTGCATTTGTACACTATTTCTGAAAAAGTTGGAACATTGTGTAAATTGTATTTAAAAAAAATCAAATCCATATTATGTTAAGAGAATATGGTAAACAAGTCAAGTATTAAAGCTACATAATTGTACAATTTAAACATTGTAAAGAAAGATCATTTTAAACTTGATGACTGCAACAAAGTTGTTCCAGGTTCTCACTAGGCCAGTCAGGATAAACAAAAAAAATCAATTAATCGATGATAAATAAAAATTATCTACCTAATTTTCATTTCTCAGCTTTATCGTTTCTTCAAGTCTCTCTCTTTCTACTGAAGACACTGGATGACAAAAGCTCAACTCCGGTGTTCTTAATTGACCCCACCCTTTCTCTTTTCTCTTAAAAATCCATTTTAACCATCCAAAATCATGTTTTTGGATCTTTTAATGATCCAAAAATACTTAACCGGTATAAGCTGAGAAGCTAAGCTACAAGCTAAGTTAACAGGCCGACCTCGGGGAAAAAAACTCTTGTTGAAGCTCCAACATTCAATTGAAACCTGTGCCTTTGTGTAAAAAGTTGTTTTTCTCTGCAAAAAGAAGCTGAGAACTTGTTTACTGATTTTTTATTTTTTTAAGCTTTGTGTGAAAAATGTCAAAGAACTCAAACCACACCGAGCATCCACTATTTAAAAACAAGAAGAAAAAAAAAAAAGGAAGGAGAGACGGCCCATGTCACGTCAAGAAGCCTCCCTCCCATTTTCTTAGACACGCAGCTCGCTCCCTCACTATCCATCCTTTTGTTCAGTCTTATACTGCCATCCAGTAGTCAAAAAGTTACTACATGCAAAATAAATAAATAAAAAACATTTCTTTTTAAATTTGACAATTACTAATTATTGTCAAATTTCAAACAATATTATTGTTTATCACAATAATTTCTGAAACAATTAGTCACCCAGCAAAATGTATTGTGACAGGCCTAGTTCTCACCATGAAGCATCCCCTCTTTTGTAACAGTCTAAACCTTCAGGGACTAAGGGGACCAGCTGCTGTGGAGATTTTTCAGGGGAATGTCATCCCATTCTTGTCAAGTGAGAATTCTAGCTGTGCAACAGTCCTGTCTCTCTTTTTTTTACTGAATATTTAGTTGTGTGGCAGCATATGTTGTTTTTAATCTGTATATACTTTCCTATGTTAACGGTACCTTTCCAGATGTGTAAGCTGCCCATGCCAGAGGTACTAATGCACCCCCATACAATCAGAGAGGCATCTTTCAAACTGTGTGAATGGATTGAATGGCTGCTCTCCTCTTTAATGCATGGTAGTTCATCTGCAGAGCATCCTGGAAGTATCCAGTGCTTCACTTTTTCCACGTTTTGTTGTGAGTCTTATTAACTGTATTAAATTAATCTTTGCTCACATAATACCCCATTATGACAGTGTAATAAAAAAATTTTTTTTGATTTTTGTAAACTTAACAAAAATGGAAACCCAATAACCCACATCTATGTAAGTACAGTATTCACAGCCTTTGCCATGACGCTCCAAATCGAGCTCCCATGTTTCCATTGATCATCCTTGAGATGTTTCTGAAATGGAGTCCACCTGTGGTCAGTTCAGATGACTGGAGTTGATTTGAAAAGGTGTGCACCTGTCTATAGAAGGTCCCACACTTGACTGTGCATGTCTGAGCACCAACACCAAGCAGGAGGTCAAATGAATTGTCTGTAGACCTCCAGACAGGATTGTGTTGAGGAACAAATCTGGGGCAGGATACAGAAACATTTCTGCTGCTTTGAAGGTCTCGTGAGCTCTGTGGCCTCCATCATTCATAAATGGAAGAAGTTTGGAAGCACCAGGACTCTTCTTAAAGCTGGCTGTCTAAACTGAGCGACTGGGGGAGAAAACCCTTATCAGGGAGGTGATTAATTAGCCAGTGGTCACTCTTTAAAGCTCCAATGTTCCTCTGTGGAGAGAGGAGAACCTTCCAGAGGGACAACCATCTCTGCAGCAATCCACCAATCAGGCTGTATGGTAGGTAGGGTGACCAGATGAAAGCCACTCAACGAAAGACACCTGAAGGACACTCGGACCATGAGAAACAAAATGATCTGGTCTGAAACGACGATTGAACTGTTTGGTGTGAATGCCAGTACGGTAGTCATGTTTAGAGAAAAGCAGCTCCTCACCAGAACAATACCATCCCTGCAGTGAAGCACGGTGGTGGCAGCATGATGCTATGGAGATGTTTTTTAACAGCAGGAACTGGCAGACTAGTCAGGATAGAGGGAAAGATGAATGCAGTAATGAAGAGACATCCTGGGCAGCACGGTGGCACAACTGGTAGAGCTGCTGCCTCTCAGCGAGCAGGTCCCCGGTTCAAATCCCGGTCCAGGGGCCTTTCTGGGTGGAGTTTGCATGTTCTCTCCGTGCATGCGTGGGTTTTCTCCGGGTGCTCCGGTTTCCTCCCACAGTCCAAAAACATGCATGTTAGGCTGATTGGTAACTCTAAATTGACCCTGGGTGTGAGTGAGACAGGTCCCTCTTGTAAATGAGTCCCCGTGGCTCAACGAGGCTAGCCTGTATAAATAAAGGTTGAATGGATGAATCCTGGATGAAAACCTGCTCCAGAGAGCTCTGGACCTCAGACTGGGGACACGGCTCATTTTTCAGCAGGACAATCCAAAGCACATGGACAAGACCTCAGGAGGAGCTTCAGGACCGGTCCTGGAGGGGTTTCAGGACCGGTCCTGGAGGGGTTTCAGGACCGGTCCTGGAGGGGTTTCAGGACCGGTCCTGGAGGGGTTTCAGGACCGGTCCTGGAGGGGTTTCAGGACCGGTCCTGGAGGAGCCAAGCCAGAGTCCAGACTTGAATCATATTGAACATCTCTGGAGAAATATGAAAATGGCTGCACAGACGTCCTGCATCCACCCTGCTGGAGCTTGAGAAATGGGACAAACTGTTTCAAGATAGGAGTTCTCAGCTTGAAGATCTTCAGAAAGTCTTGAGGTTGTAACTGCTGCCAGAGGTGGATCTACAACGTATTAAAGGCTGTGAATACTTAGGTAAATGTGATTTCTTATTATTGTTTCTAATAAAGTTGTAAAAATCTCAAATATTTTCCACATTGTCATAATGCAGTATGTTGTGTGTAGAATTTGGAGGAAAGAGATTAATACTACAGTATTTTGAACAAGGCTGTAACATAACAAAATATAGAAAAGATGAAGTGCTGTGAATACTTTCCAGATGTAGTACTGGATGGCACGTATTAACCTGTAGTACTGGATGGAACAGTATTAACCTGTAGTACTGGATGGCACTGTATTAACCTGTAGTACTGGATGACACCGTATTAACCTGTAGTACTGGATGGAACAGTATTAACCTGTAGTACTGGATGACACCGTATTAACCTGTAGTACTGGATGACAGTATTAACCTGTAGTACTGGATGACACCGTATTAACCTGTAGTACTGGATGACACCGTATTAACCTGTAGTACTGGATGGCACAGTATTAACCTGTAGTACTGGATGGCACAGTATTAACCTGTAGTACTGGATGGCACAGTATTAACCTGTAGTACTGGATGGAACAGTATTAACCTGTAGTACTGGATGGCACAGTATTAACCTGTAGTACTGGATGGCACAGTATTAACCTGTAGTACTGGATGGCACAGTATTAACCTGTAGTACTGGATGGCACAGTATTAACCTGTAGTACTGGATGGCACAGTATTAACCTGTAGTACTGGATGGCACCGTATTAACCTGTAGTACTGGATGGCACCGTATTAACCTGTAGTACTGGATGGCACCGTATTAACCTGTAGTACTGGATGGCACAGTATTAACCTGTAGTACTGGATGGCACCGTATTAACCTGTAGTACTGGATGGCACAGTATTAACCTGTAGTACTGGATGGCACCGTATTAACCTGTAGTACTGGATGGCACCGTATTAACCCGTAGTACTGGATGGAACAGTATTAACCCGTAGTACTGGATGGAACAGTATTAACCCGTAGTACTGGATGGAACAGTATTAACCCGTAGTACTGGATGGAACAGTATTAACCCGTAGTACTGGATGGAACAGTATTAACCCGTAGTACTGGATGGAACAGTATTAACCCGTAGTACTGGATGGAACAGTATTAACCCGTAGTACTGGATGGAACAGTATTAACCCGTAGTACTGGATGGAACAGTATTAACCCGTAGTACTGGATGGAACAGTATTAACCCGTAGTACTGGATGGAACAGTATTAACCCGTAGTACTGGATGGAACAGTATTAACCCGTAGTACTGGATGGAACAGTATTAACCCGTAGTACTGGATGGAACAGTATTAACCCGTAGTACTGGATGGAACAGTATTAACCCGTAGTACTGGATGGAACAGTATTAACCCGTAGTACTGGATGGAACAGTATTAACCCGTAGTACTGGATGGAACAGTATTAACCCGTAGTACTGGATGGAACAGTATTAACCCGTAGTACTGGATGGAACAGTATTAACCCGTAGTACTGGATGGAACAGTATTAACCCGTAGTACTGGATGGAACAGTATTAACCCGTAGTACTGGATGGAACAGTATTAACCCGTAGTACTGGATGGAACAGTATTAACCCGTAGTACTGGATGGAACAGTATTAACCCGTAGTACTGGATGGAACAGTATTAACCCGTAGTACTGGATGGAACAGTATTAACCCGTAGTACTGGATGGAACAGTATTAACCCGTAGTACTGGATGGAACAGTATTAACCCGTAGTACTGGATGGAACAGTATTAACCCGTAGTACTGGATGGAACAGTATTAACCCGTAGTACTGGATGGAACAGTATTAACCCGTAGTACTGGATGGAACAGTATTAACCCGTAGTACTGGATGGAACAGTATTAACCCGTAGTACTGGATGGAACAGTATTAACCCGTAGTACTGGATGGAACAGTATTAACCCGTAGTACTGGATGGAACAGTATTAACCCGTAGTACTGGATGGAACAGTATTAACCCGTAGTACTGGATGGAACAGTATTAACCCGTAGTACTGGATGGAACAGTATTAACCCGTAGTACTGGATGGAACAGTATTAACCCGTAGTACTGGATGGAACAGTATTAACCCGTAGTACTGGATGGAACGGTATTAACCCGTAGTACTGGATGGAACGGTATTAACCCGTAGTACTGGATGGAACAGTATTAACCCGTAGTACTGGATGGAACAGTATTAACCCGTAGTACTGGATGGAACAGTATTAACCCGTAGTACTGGATGGAACGGTATTAACCCGTAGTACTGGATGGAACGGTATTAACCCGTAGTACTGGATGGAACGGTATTAACCCGTAGTACTGGATGGAACGGTATTAACCCGTAGTACTGGATGGAACGGTATTAACCCGTAGTACTGGATGGAACGGTATTAACCCGTAGTACTGGATGGAACGGTACCGTAGTACTGGATGGAACGGTACCGTAGTACTGGATGGAACGGTACCGTAGTACTGGATGGAACGGTACCGTAGTACTGGATGGAACGGTACCGTAGTACTGGATGGAACGGTACCGTAGTACTGGATGGAACGGTACCGTAGTACTGGATGGAACGGTACCGTAGTACTGGATGGAACGGTACCGTAGTACTGGATGGAACGGTACCGTAGTACTGGATGGAACGGTACCGTAGTACTGGATGGAACGGTACCGTAGTACTGGATGGAACGGTACCGTAGTACTGGATGGAACGGTACCGTAGTACTGGATGGAACGGTACCGTAGTACTGGATGGAACGGTACCGTAGTACTGGATGGAACGGTACCGTAGTACTGGATGGAACGGTACCGTAGTACTGGATGGAACGGTACCGTAGTACTGGATGGAACGGTACCGTAGTACTGGATGGAACGGTACCGTAGTACTGGATGGAACGGTACCGTAGTACTGGATGGAACGGTACCGTAGTACTGGATGGAACGGTACCGTAGTACTGGATGGAACGGTACCGTAGTACTGGATGGAACGGTACCGTAGTACTGGATGGAACGGTACCGTAGTACTGGATGGAACGGTACCGTAGTACTGGATGGAACGGTACCGTAGTACTGGATGGAACGGTACCGTAGTACTGGATGGAACGGTACCGTAGTACTGGATGGAACGGTACCGTAGTACTGGATGGAACGGTACCGTAGTACTGGATGGAACGGTACCGTAGTACTGGATGGAACGGTACCGTAGTACTGGATGGAACGGTACCGTAGTACTGGATGGAACGGTACCGTAGTACTGGATGGAACGGTACCGTAGTACTGGATGGAACGGTACCGTAGTACTGGATGGAACGGTACCGTAGTACTGGATGGAACGGTACCGTAGTACTGGATGGAACGGTACCGTAGTACTGGATGGAACGGTACCGTAGTACTGGACGGAACGGTACCGTAGTACTGGACGGAACGGTACCGTAGTACTGGACGGAACGGTACCGTAGTACTGGACGGAACGGTACCGTAGTACTGGACGGAACGGTACCGTAGTACTGGACGGAATGGAACGGTACCGTAGTACTGGACGGAATGGAACGGTACCGTAGTACTGGACGGAATGGAACAGTATTAACCCGTAGTACTGGACGGAATGGAACAGTATTAACCCGTAGTACTGGACGGAATGGAACAGTATTAACCCGTAGTACTGGATGGTTTGTGGAACAGTATTAACCCGTAGTACTGGATGGTTTGTGGAACAGTATTAACCCGTAGTACTGGATGGTTTGTGGAACAGTATTAACCCGTAGTACTGGATGGTTTGTGGAACAGTATTAACCCGTAGTACTGGATGGTTTGTGGAAGTGTTCCTGAGTCCAGAACAGAACCAGACCTGATTTGTTGCAGTCGCCCCTGAAGATCAGACATCCAATATTGATATTAGACTTCTTGTTGGAGCTCAGATTTCTCCAGATTCTTAAAATGTTTTGATGATCTAAAGTAGTGACGATGACGATGATGATGACTATGATGACGACAATGACGACGACGCGATGATGATGATGATGACGATGACAATGATGAAGCGATGATGATGCGATGATGACGATGACAATGATGAAGCGATGATGATGCGATGATGACGATGACAATGATGAAGCGATGATGATGCGATGATGACGATGATGATATTATGGGAGGTTGCAACAAAGTGAAAATCTGACGCAACTTCTGGCTTCCTTAGAATAATTTAACTAAATGACATTTTATAATGTATGTCAATGTTTTTGTCCGTGAAATGACTCTTCTTGTGAATTGGTGCTACACAGATAAACTGATATTCAGCTAAAATAACGTCATTGCTGGACAACGTCTCCCACCCCATGCATGAAGCTGTTGCTGAGCTGGAGAGCTCCTTCAGTGACAGATCACTGCATCCTACATGCACAGATCACTGCATCCTACATGCACAGATCACTGCATCCTACATGCACAGATCACTGCATCCTACATGCACAGATCACTGCATCCTACATGCACAGATCACTGCATCCTACATGCACAGATCACTGCATCCTACATGCACAGATCACTGCATCCTACATGCACAGATCACTGCATCCTACATGCACAAAGGAGCGTAACAGATCACTGCATCCTACATGCACAAAGGAGCGTCACCGCAGGTCCTTCCTCCCAGCAGCTGTTTAAGACTCTACAGCCATCACTGCTCCCAACAAACTATAAGGATTAAATACATGCTGACCTCTGCTAAAACACACACTCTGCCTCTACTGCTGTGCTGTAAATAGTCTGTCTTTACCAATGTTCCAACATTGAACATAATTATTGACATTGTTTCTTATTTCTTTATATATTGTTCTTAACATTTAGGAACTTTTGTGTGAATCATTTTCTCTTTTTATCTGTTGCTGCTGTAACACTTGAATTTCTCAACCGTGGGACAACAAAGGCTGTTCCTATTCTATTCTGAAATTATTTTACAACAGCCTTTTTTTTTTAAGCTGGTGAACCTCTGCCCATCTTTACTTCTAGATTCAGTCTCTCTAAAATGCTCTTTCAATCCAGTCCTCTTCCTGTCCTGTTGCCAGTTACTGTATTCTAATTAATTACAAATTGCTCCCCCAGCTATTGAAAACACCTTTCTGTCTTTTGTTCTTCATGTCTAAACTTTTTTGAGATGCGTTGCTGCCAATAAATTGACTTATTTCCTGAAAACAGTTCCACTATTTTTAATTTTAATATACTGTATGTTTACTATGTCCCACAGTACATAAAATATGGGTTTATGTGTACATAAAATATGGGTTTATGTGTACATAAAATATGGGTTTATGTGTACATAAAATGTGGGTTTATGTGTACATAAAATGTGGGTTTATGTGTACATAAAATATGGGTTTATGTGTACATAAAATGTGGGTTTATGTAACTCTCAAAACATTGCATTGTTTTTATTTACATTTTAATGTCCCAACTTTCTCATATTGGGATGGTTGTATTACAGCTTGCATTAAAAATGTCACCTGTCTTAGTGATTTATGAACCATGAAACACACAGAATGGTTTAATGACAATAATAAAGGTATCTCTGTATAAAACCACTGTACAGACAACAGGGAGCAACAAGAAGGTGCCTGTAATTAGAGCCCGGCCGATATGGACATTTTGGCTATTGTCGATAACGTATAAAACATTTGATCTTTGTCCACCCCAAGAATCTAAGAAAACATCAAGTGGAGCAGGGCTTGTTTATTTAGCACAGCTGTTAGTAACCATGAAGCTAATCAGATCCAATACGTAGTCCCATAGTAGGTTTACAAGTAGTGCAACCACTGATCATAAAAACAGTATTCCTAACATGCGATGACATTTTTCTGTCCACTATTCACCATAAAGTTAACTGTTTCATAGATATGTTTGTTTATTAAATTTGTTCATTTTTTTTTTACAAAAGAAACAATACAAGACAATCTCATAAATGATAGTGTACAAAATATTAAAAAAATGAAAGGTAGCAGAAAGAAGAATAAATCTTATATCTGCCCCTTACTTCCAACAATCAGATTAAACAACAATAATCAACCATGTAAACAATAATAATCTTCAACCAACTTTTTTCCAACAATCAGATTAAACAATAATAATCTTCAACCAACAGTACAAAATGACTAACTCTTTCTAATTTTCTAACTAATACAATACACATTACGCTATTTCATATATATATTTTTTAACACATTTGTTTTGATCATTTTCTTAAATGTAAACATTGACTTGGCATTTTTAACTACATTCTCCAAGCCATTCCATAATCTAATTCCCTGGATTGAGGTAGAACGTCCCTTAAAAAAAAAACTAATATCTATATATAAATATAAATTATATACCGGTAATATTATATAATATAGATATAAATTATACAAAGAAACACCCTTCTCTGTTCATTGTTTACACAGTCCGTCACATATGGTGAAGGTCTAATTAGTGTTGACTGCAGCAGAGTTTATTTTTCTTTGTAGAAAATAAAGATTTCAGACAAAGCATTTCAGTGAGGATGACAAAGACAAATTACTAACGCTGGAAACTGTAAGCTCAGTCCGACAGGTCTGCTGCTATAACTACTAACAGGGATAATGTTGTGAGGGCTGTGCAACTGAACACCGTTGGCTTACTAACTTAAGAGGAACATAACTAATGACAAGCAGGTTGGAGGATTGTATTGAATTGTTTTATTTTACAGATCAGTTAAAATAAACTTACTATTCTCTGTTCAGCAAAATACTGTATGCTACACAGTATTACTCCCTGCTTCAGCTGTGATGGTTCAAGTGAAACTTAAAGGTGAAGTCTGCAGTTTCTGTAGAACATCAACACTTAGAAAAAATTTCAACAAGCAAAGCATTCTGATCCCTCCCCCTCAGAGCCATATGTGGCTCTGCCCCCTTGTGGTCTGTTGAAATTCAAATTCAAGCTCTGTTTTTATTGGCTGATTCAAATTCAAGCTCGTTTTTATTGGCTGGTTACAAACTTTGTTTTTATTGGCTGGAAAATGGCGGGTCACTTTTTCTTTTTAGAAATGCTTATTTACCACCTGGAGAAGCAAGGGGACAATATTTTTTTTTAGTTTTTTTCAGAGATTACCTCTCTAACATCAATCTAGTGACAGAGTGAAGAAATAAGTTAAAAATATATTGTTAGAAAAGTTACATATAGCAGCTTTAAGTGAACAGTATGACTTGAAAGTTGTCTTCATGTGCCTTCTGTTGTATATATTGTATAATTACAACTGGTTCCAGCATTTTAGGGGGTGAAAACTAAAAGTGTTTGTCCAGGCATAATGGGACCATTACCACTTATCTATACGATAGGTCTCCTAACATCTATATTGACGTAAAATATTGTATAAACCAATATATCGGTCGGGCTCCACCTGTAATATTGCATGAGAGTGCAGAATTAATTTTTTCAAGGTTTTCTCAGCTAAAAATGATGTAAAACTATGACTTGAAATGCAGCAGCAATAGTTTTATTTTATTTTATAGAATACTAGTTAAACCATAAATGGACCGTTTATACTAGAGGCAGAGTATCGGCTGAGAAGTCTCTCGCTTCTGATGACTTCAGATCTTCAGCCAAATATTAGTTTGTGTCTTGACGTGTTTTCTATGATGATTGTTGCTCCAGTATTTATTCATGTTGTAACAATAATAGACTAAACTATTTTGCCTTTCCAAGCAGCACGTCAGGCAAGTCAAAAAAGAGGAGGTCCCTGGTTATTTCTAACCCCGTCCCCTGCAACACAGCTTTCCCAGCTGATCACGTCTCTATCCATTCCTCCACCCAAAATGATGAAGATGCTGCTCCCTCCCCCACCGCCCAACGGACTCAGAGCATCGCTGAAGAAGACTGCACATCAGAAGAGCTGTGCGGTCCATCCGAACGCGTCAGCTCCTCAGACTCTGATCTGAGCCTCAACGGCAGCAACACGCCCCAGAGGCAGTCTGCGTGCAGCAACCATGAGGACGGGGACCGGAGCACCCAAAGTCCGTCTCCAGAGGAGGCCAACACGGAGCTAGCAGCAAACGAGTCCGACGACTCTGGAGTGGGAGCAACAAAATCTGATGCAGTAAGCCAAGAACTGAGCGGTCTCCCTGATTGTTCCGTGCAGGGTCTGGATCAGGGCACTGTGGATGATCCACCATCCGTGGAGGTCCAGACCAAACCCGCTCCAGTCCCTGCCCCTCGGCTCTCCTTCCGCTGCACAGATCAACTCCCCCTGTTACCTACTGAGGACACGGACTCTGTCAACCTGGAGACGTCGGAGTCGAGAGATGGCGTCGGTTCCCACAATCCACCTGGCTTTCTTTACAAGGTATTCAATACTGAAGTGTTTGCAGTGTT
>JBBPBX010059223.1:0-21840 GCA_038048925.1 Garcialebias charrua | reverse complement strand
GGACTGTCGCATCTCCTTTTGCTCCTACATCTCCCTGCATTCCCTCCCCCGCTTCTGCATTTGTCTCGTCTATAACTCTTCAGCGCTCGCTCGAACCAATTTGGAATGGAATTATGTGCGTGGACTGTCTTCTGGGCTATTTCACTTATCGATTCTATCGACAACAAAAATTTCTGCGAAGCGCACTGGCCAGGGAGAGCCAGGGCGCCCTATCGACATGCAGGCGGTGAGCTGCATTATGGACTCTATGAGCAGGCTAATGCAGCTGTCCGCTCTTTCTGTCGGGGACGTGGAATCTCTGTGATTTATTGGGACACTGGTGGCTCGTGCCACTGAAGGGCTGAGGGGGACCGCGGCGATTGGCGTGCTGACGAGGACCTCCGCTCAGCGAAAATGCTTTGATCCAGGCTATGAAGGACCTTCCCAGCTGTTGTGCGGGCTGTGTCACACGGTGAGAGAAGCGGTGGCTGCCGCGGACCTGCAGTGTGAACTGTGGACTCGTTTACAGCCGCTCGGATTCAAACAGGGCACATACGGAAGGGATCTTTTAGCTCGGAACCTGACACGAATTCGGCGATTTGGACCCAGAGAACAGAACCTGGACTTAAAGACCGCAGTAAAAGAACACTGTGGTCTGACTGGAAAATAAAGCAACTAATCTAATCTGGCCTCTGGCCTTGGACTGTTGAAGGCTACAAATCTTCTCCTAGACTGGGAGCTGAAGAACCCGCTGCCCCCCTACCCCTCCCCCGAGAGGTTTCTGTGTGCATTCTTGGTTTGAGCCGAGCTCTGAGACCAGCGAACTGTTTCTTATCTAGAATTGTTACACACAGACTGTTTCCTCCCGCCTGCCGTCATAAATGCATCTTGTCCTGTAACTAAATGTGCTTTATTTGATATGGTTTTTACTGGATCACGCGGTGTCTTGAAGACAAAACGTGATTCATCTTTTTTTAATATCAACGCTGTAAACCCCGTGTCTTATCCTGTTTTCCTATCTTTGACCTTCATCTGGGGACAGATGGGTAGGCCGCGCTAAGAACATATCGATAAAATATGTTTTGTTCAGCTGCAGCTTGTTACACTAATCTCTCTCCTGGATGACTGTAATTACATACTTACGCTGTATCGGTGAAAATTGATGCAATGTCAATAAACCTTTCTTGTATCTCTTGTATCTTGTATCTAAAGGTATAGGCTAGCTAAAAAACTAAATTTATCAAAAAGCTAACTGAATATATCAGAAGGCTAGTCAGTAGCTAAAAATAACAAAACACAAAGTAGGGAAGGCTTGTGAAAAATATCAGAAAGTTACCTGGAAGCTAAAAGAAACAAAAGGCTAGCCAGAACATAAAAGTTAGATAAAAGTTAGATTAACGCTCAAAGTAGCAAAAGGTCAAAAATGGTGCCAAGTTGCCAAAGCAGATTCAAAACAGGATTATTTAATTATTATTTTTTTAAGGAATGTATATTTTATGGGGAAAATATTTAAAAGTATATTATTCTGAAAATTATGAAACTTACAAGTAGCCAAAATTCAGAAACTGTTTCATGAATGAGCTGAATGTTTTGATACACAGTATGAATGACTAAAAGAGGAGAAAAACGTACAGAAAAAAATTTACAACAGGAAAACCGTACAGCAGCTCTATCAAAATATTTGCAGTTTCTAGAGGTGTACTGAAATTTGTGTCGTTTACATTCATATAATTTATTATATGGGGCAGCTGTGGCTGAGTGGTTAGAGCAGTTGTCCTCCAATGGGAGAGTTGGGGGTTCAAATACACCAGCAGTCGCATGCTAAAGTGTCCCTAGGCAAGACACTGAACCCCTCATTGCCTCCGATGTGTGTCCCGTGTATGAATGTTATCTAAAGCACTGATTATTCTTTGTATAGAGTGCTTTATGAATGGGTAAGTGAGGGTGTAGTGTAAAGAGCTTTGCATATCTTGACAAGATAAAAAGGCGCTATATAAGTACAGTTCATTTATCATTCAATTTCAGTGTTAACTTGGAAGAAAAAGGAACTAAAACATGTTTTAGGTTCATCTGTTCCTCCTTTAATCGTTTCCATGTTTGTAGGTCAGGCAGGGGTCTCAACAAGGATCTGATGAAGACACGCTCCTTTGGACTCCGTGTAATTACATCATTATTTAACTAAGTGAAAAATGTTAGATTTCCAGCGAATGCTCCATGGCTTAAACCCTCCTTTGACCACCTTTTATCACATTTCTCTCACTTTCTCTGCCCATCTCCGAGCCAAAGACAACACAATACGTTTCAGACGATGAGAAACACATGTTGCTGGTGTGGTTACTGCTGGTGTGACTTAATCTTTAGGGTTGAAACGGTAACTTTAGCTGTGCAGGACCCATGCATAGGATCAAACGTGTCTTTTGTGGTTTTAGAAAAGCTTCAGATTGTTTGGAGTGTAAAGCTACACAGTCAGATGTCACGAAAAGGAAGTTTCTGAGAAAAACCAGGTGCTGTCTTTTATTTGGAGGCGCTCCTCTGTCTGTGGTGGCGTTGTCTCTTTTTTGCAATTATAGAGGATGTTAACAAGATGGTCTGTTTCATGTCTGCAAATCGAGATTTGTTTCAGCTTTGAACTGGAACATCACGTCTCCGAAGATCCATGAGGTCATTATATAGCCTTAATATTGGCTCTGCGCGTCTTTTGGTTTTCTATTATTTCCTCTGAGACTATCTTTTTTCTTAATTTTACCTTCATGGATTTTTTTTTGTCCATCACCAAAGGCAAAGTGGCAACACCATGTACTTGTTAGTTGTGTTCTTCATTGAACATAATAATTTGATGTACATCTATAACTGATCAACTTTTAGTTAACCCAGCTTTAGGTTGTTGCCACAGACCATAGCAAACACAAAACTATTTATTTTGGTTTGTTTGTTTTTACGAATATTAAGAATTGAAGAATTCCATGTTGTACAACTATTCCATGTCCCAAGAGTTAGCTTTAAGCTTCAGGGTGCCAAGGCAATCACCTTCAGGTGACTTCCATAGCATGTTTGTGTGTTCCAGTCCAACATGGTGAAGAGAGAGTAGATCTGCAAGGCAAAATTCTTTACCAGTCAGTCTACATTCCTACCCTCACCTTCCATCCATCCATCAATTCTCTTCCGCTTATCTGGGGTCGGGTCGCGGGGTAGTAGCCTAACCCGGAACTTACACTACATGCGTTCCGGCTCCGCTCCGCAGGTCGCAGCTGAGCGTCTCAAAGTCCAGTTTACACTACCTCCGCTCAGCTCAGGTCCGCCTGGATGCGCTGCTCCAAGACGCATGCGCGGGAATTGCGAGATCGCGCAATAAATCAAGTGATAAATGATGAAGTCAGAACAAAACAATTCATTCGGTGGAAGAAGGAGAACAACAGTAGAGACTGCCTCGCTGTTTGATTGTTTTTTGCATTGAGATATGAGCGACAGGACGTGATCTATTACATTTCAGAATAAAATACTTTATTTATTTATTTATTTCTTGTATTGCGTTTGTAGGTGTAGTCATAAATGATAGTTTGACAGCATTTTTGTACAAATAAATCTGTATAGAGCTAGGATAAAAGTCCGCCCGTGGTGATTTTATTTTGTAAATACGGATGTTGTGCTCGTTCCTTTTCCTGTTGGTGCGACGTAATCTTTGAAAGTTGACTCCGGCACAGCTCCGGCGTCCGGCAGAAATAGGATGGGATCCTATTTTGACGGACTGCCGTCCGCTCGCCACTGCTCGCCGCCGCCGTGCGGAGCCAGTGTAAACTCTCTCATTGATTATAATGGGTGCGTATTTGCTACGGAGGTCGGACCGGTGCGGACCGGAGCCGGAACGCATGTAGTGTAAATTGGGGGTAAGTAGGGAGGCCGAGACTTCCCTCTCCCCAGCAACTTGGGCCAGCTCTTCCGGGGAAATCCCAAGGCGTTCCCAGGCCAGCCGAGAAATATAGTCCCTCCAGCGTGTCCTGGGTCTTCCTCTGGGTCTCCTCCCGGTGGGACGTGCCCAGAACACCTCACCAGGGAGGCGTCCAGGAGGCATCCTAACCAGATGCCCGAGCCACCTCAACTGGCTCCTCTCGATGTGGAGAAGCAGCGGCTCTACTCCGAGTCCCTCCCGGATGACTGAGCTTCTCACCCTATCTCTAAGGGAGAGTCCAGACACCCTGCGGAGAAAACTCATTTCAGCCGCCTGTATCCGAGATCTCGTTCTTTCGGTCACAACCCAAAGCTCATGACCATAGATGAGGGTAGGAATGTAGATCGACCGGTAAATTGAGAGCTTCGCCTTTTGACTTAGCTCTCTCTTCACCACGACAGACCGGTACAGCGCCCGCTTCACTGCTGACGCTGCACCTATCCGCCTATCGATCTCACTCTCCATTTTTCCTTTATTCGTGAACAAAACCCTGAGATACTTTGAAGGGTAAAACTACAGGACTGGGGACAGAAGGGCAAAAATAAGACAGAGGGAAGTAAGTGTGAGGTCAGGCTAAAGGGAGGGGGGTCAGCGGGGCAGCTGACTGTGACAGCTTCAGCCTGCCTGCGCCTTTGGTCCAGCTTGGTTTGGATTCGCTCCAAAGTCTGGCCAAAAAGTCCCTCCGCTTCTATCGAGTGGTGAAAAAAGGCACCTTTTGTCCCTCCGGTAAATCCGTCAACGTCATCCACAGGTGACGGAGCGCGATGACCACTTCCGCCATACCTTTGCCCTGAGCTACAGCAGCTGTCCCCATCATACGGAGAACAAAGTCTGTAGCTCTGCGGGCTTCATCCAGTAATTCGGCAGCAGCTTGCTTATCTGAGGTTTCCTGCAGTTGTTGGAGTTTTTCTGCGAGGTAAGCCTGCATCATCGCTGGCGCGTTCATGGCGCGCACCGCGAGTCCTTTAGCACTTCTCGAGAAGCGAAGCTGAGGCTCTGCAAGCTTTGCTGGGGAGAGTCGGCTTTGTTCCTGATGGGAGATAGGTGGGACGCTAGCGTGTCCTCAATCGGAGGTGCATTAGCTATTCCCACCTGATCCATGTCCTCTACGTTGAGGAATTGTGAGAGAGGGAGGAGCATGGGCGCTCGTGGCTGAGGCCAGGTGCGGGTCAGTTTCGTGAGGAAGTCTGGGAACACGGGCATCCTTTGCCTTGTTGCAACCTTTTGTTTTGAATAAAAATAGTTCCCCGCCAGCCTCGTGACCTGTTGGCGAGGTGGGGGTTCCGGCCAGGGGATGTTCAACGCGTCCGCTGCTCTGTGGCACAGGTCGAACAGGGCCGGGATGGAGAAGTCCGTTTCAGGGAGCGCAGGTATCGGGGTCCTGGGGAGGTCCTCTCCCGGATCCTCGATCTCGAGTTCTGGTTCCTCCGCTGAAAATTCGCCCGAGGCTGAGATGGAGATCTCGTCTTCATTCATCATGCCTCTGGTGTCGAACTCGACTGTTAGGTCCACCATGGGAGCAAGCGGGTCAGGGCTGTCGCCCCATTCGACGCGCGTGCTGTCGTGTAGAGCCATGTGTTCGAGCTCTGGGGTCGGAGTGAGGGTCTCCGTGGTGTCTGGGTCCTGTGGACCAGCTGAGCTTCCCATGGCCTTAGCCACGAGGTCCACCCGATGCCGCAGCACCGCGTCCAGCATCTGGCTGCAGTGTGGGCAAGAGTCGGGCGCGTCCAGAGCTTGTCTTGCATGAAATATACCCAGGCAGACTGGACAGGCCTCATGGGTGTCCGTCGTTGCAAGGGCAAAATCCACAGCCACTGGGACAGGCGCGCAAGGTTGGGCTCGCCGTCCCGCTGGCTTTCCTTTGAAGTTTTGTCTTTCGCTTTCCTTCTCCGGAGGCATGTCCGAGATAAGGCGAGCGAGACCTTCCAGAATCCTTTTTCTTCTTTGTTCGAGTGTCTCCTCCGTCGTGTCGCTTTCACTGTCTAGCCCGCTAAGTATGATTAGCCGGGGTAGCGGTTGTGGCGTAGTTATAACGCCGTTGAGCGAAGCAACCTGTGGAGAGAGGAGAGAAAAAAACTTCGAGGTTATAGAAATGTGCTGGGCTAGCTTTCGCTAGTCCAGCAGTATGCAGGGAAAAATTCTCTGTGCGCTCTGTGCAGGGAGCGAGCTCACCTCAAGTTGAGCGATGGAGCAGCAGAGAAGTCCCGCGAAGAGAGGTAGTTCAGGTTTTTGCGAGGTGAAGGGCAAAAAGAGACAGTTGGAGGGGCGTCAGTCGCCTAAGTACCTAAAGGGCGGTACCTCTGGCGCGGGGTGACGCCCCCTGCCGTAAAAGGCGTGAATGTATTCCTTCAGGTAATCGCGCGGGGGCGCAATTCCCATAGCAAGTATGTTGCACTGAGAGACCGAACTGAAAGGGAACTGAATTCAATGATGTGGAGGTGCCAACATCTAGTATTTTATTCAGAATAGAACACAAATCACAGATCAAAGTTTACACTGAGAGAATGTATCATTTTAAGGGAATAATATGTTGTTTCAAAATTTCATGGCATCAACAAATCCCCAAAAAGTTGGGACAAGTCCATTTTTACCACTGTGTGTCATCCCCCCTTCTTCTTACAACACTCAACAGACGTCTGGGGACAGAGGAGACCAGTTTCTCAAGTTTAGAAATAGGAATGCTCTCCCATTCATGTCTAATACAGGCCTCTAACTGTTCAATCGTCTTGGGCCTTCTTTGTTGCACCTTCCTCTTTATGATGCACCAAATGTTCTCTATAGGTGAAAGATCTGGACTGCAGGCTGGACATTTCAGTACCGGATCCTTCTCCTACGTAGCCATGATGTTGTGATTGCTGCAGAATGTGGTCTGGCATTATCTTGTTGAAAAATGCAGGGTCTTCCCTGAAAGAGATGACGTCTAGATGGAGCATATGTTGTTCTAGAACCTGAACATAGTTCTCTGCATTAATGGTGCCTTTCCAGACATGCAAGCTGCCCATGCCACAAGCGCTCATGCAACCCCATACCATCAGTGATGCAGGCTTCTGAACGGAGCATTCTTATCAGGACTATGGCCTATTTGAAAGTGTTTCATGGACAAATCTCAACATCTTGACATCAAATGCATTTGTAATGTATTATAAATGTACTTGCTGGTAGAGTTTTTTTATGCCTCAAATCATGTCCTTACAGGACAGGGTGTGAAGAGATCTTTTTTGTAATACAGTACCACATTCCATTCCTTGTGACCTTTTACCTTTTTCTATCTAAAAAAGTATTCTGATAAAGAATAAGAGGCCACGCTCTTGTAGCAAGGTGCACTCCACCCATCTTTCAGAGTACTGTACGAACATAATGTCACTGTATACTGGTACAATGATAATAAAGCTTATTCTGATTCAGATTCAGATTTTTCTTACAATAAGTTTTTTTATTTTATTTTTTTACTTTTCACAGTTTTATGCGGCTTACTTTCTACTCCTCGTATCTGTCTGCCAGCTGTCATGATGTGACAGACCCATTGCATGGTTACCATGGTAACCTTATAGAACTACTGTCAAGAGTCCAAAAAAGCTAAGTCTGGTCCTCTGGACAGTCAAAAAAAACAACAACAAAAAAAACTGTAGAAACGTTTCGTCTTTCGTCCGAAAGACTTCCTCAGTCTGAGAAGCTGTGTTCAGCTCAGTCTTATAAATAGCACCCTCCCACAGTGGATCAACCAGTTGGCTGATGACAGCCGAAACCAGCTGCTCACATGATCAAGGAGGACCATCAGCCTGACGATGGATCGTTAACACCCTGATGGTTGTTTGCTATTCACAGAGGGCTGAGTGATACTAGCAATAACAGCATTGTAAGAGGGGGACAGTTGAACCCGGAGGCCTCCACCTCTGTTTAATGATGGACGGTCTCTTTTCACAAAGATGGCCTCCTTTACTCCTCTTTCAAACCATTGTTCCTCTCTTTGAAGGATGTGAACATCTTCATGTCCAGAGGACCAGACTTAGCTTTTTTGGATTTTTCTATCTGGATTATTGAGCATGCATCAGGGTACTGTCAAGAGCTTTATAACTTTATTAGATCTCAGTCCTATTTCCACTTCTTTTACAGTTTGTACATGAAACAGTGCAGGGCAATAATCTTTCTGCCGATGTGTGTGTGTGGGTGCGTTTATGTGTGTGTGTGTGTGTGTGATCTAGTACTTTTTCATTGGGTAAATTTAAATGCAACTTTCAGACAGTAATCATTAGGCGTACTTATAAAAGTGATTCACTTCTGCAACCAATTCAGTGGAAGATGGCCACCACAACCATCTTAGAAAGAGCAAAAATACTTATAATTAAAGTGTCTGACATCATTTTTCTACTTTGCATAAAATGTTACAAGATATTTATCTTGTATCATTCAACTATGTTCGTTTTTCCAACCAAAATGATAAATTAATGAAAATTCCTTTCAAACTGAGTTTAAAATAAAAAAACGTGTTTCTTCACGGGACGTCTGACTACACGCAAATGCAACATCTGTGACGTAGGAGGACAAACCTCAGTCTGCCATGATAACGCATATTCATTCTCTGCCAGATCGCCTTTTTATTTGTATAATGCCATTATGTTGTGTCGCATTTGGGTGTTCTAATATCATCAGTGAACAAGTGAGCCTTTTCACTTTCCCAAAAGATGAAATACTTCGTCAAGTATGGAATAAATAAAGCTCCCCCCGCTCTCAGAGCTCCCTCGCTTCCTGAAAAGATAAGACTAAAAAAGATACGGGTGCAGACCTAAATTAGAACCTGCTGTTTCTTGTTCATCTAACTTCCTGCTTCCCAAACTGAAGACAAATCGCTCAAATCTTAACTGAGATTGCTAATTTTGTCGTTTTATTTCTTGTCAGCCATGAATATTTAATAGGGGCATTCTAAAGACGTTCATCCTCCTATGTCACAGATGTTGCATTTGCGTGTAGTCGGACGTCCTGTGAAGAAACACGGTTTTTTAATTTTAAACTCAGTTTGAAAGGAATTTTAATTAATTTATAATTTTGTTTGCAAAAATGAACATAGTTGAATGATACAAGATATCTTGTATCATTTTATGCAAAGTAGAAAGATGGTGTCACAGACACTTTAAGTAATGTTTACAGATCTTGTCATAAATGTTTAAGTAATTATATACAGTATTTTAAAGTAAATCACAACATACATGTATATTGCAAATGCTACTCATTGTGCTTAAAACTTTAGCATCAGTGGCTAGATTTAATCATGTTTGTCTGTTACCAAAACGCCTCAACGTCACACAACAAATTTAATGAAACTTTCAGAAAGAAGTCTTCAACTCAAAAACTTTTAGAGCCAATTCAATTATCCACGGCTGCCTGCCACAGCTAATCAGAGTCAGCCAACATGAACGTTGAGTGATAAAGTGAATGGTCGTTTGTCTCTATGTGTCCCTTTGATGGACTGGAGACCTGTCCAGGGTGTCCCCTGTCTCTCACACAATGATAGCTGGATATGGGCACCAGTGACCCGCATGACCTAAAAAGGAAGAAGCGGGTAAAAGAAAATGGATGGGTGTTTAACATGATTCTGCTTTTTATTTTGCTCCTTTTTGGTCCTTCAACTTCACACAAGACAAAACAAACTAATCAACCAAAGAAACAGCTGTTAGTTAAATTCAGAATGCTCGACCACATTTATTTTGCCACAAAGAAGTTAGTCAAGTTCATACTTTGTAAAATGTTTGATAAATGGATTTTTTGTTACCCATTTTAATTGTAACTTTTCTCTCTGACTGCATTTTGTTTAAGTGATACACCTGCAGTGAATATATGTGTGTTGTTATAAACCTGTCAGTGTAAAAGTGTTCCTTGATGACTTTTCTCCTTCTTCATGGCATCTTCCCCTCTCCACCACACAGGGGCATAGTCGTCACACAGAAGCTCCCTGTGTGAAACATGATCATCATGATCATGATCATCATCATCCTCTTCTTTGACCAACACTGTGATCAAAGTAAAGATGGCACAGAACCATCTGCCAAGACCAAGCGTGTCTTAGAGGAGGTCTTAATTCATATGTTTTCCTCAGGTAAGCAGTTACTGTAAATATGAAGATGAGGAGAAGTAATACAAATTAAAACAAGCACTTAGTAATTTAGATAATTAAAGAAGTAAGAATGACTGCATCCATGCTTGTACAGCACCGCAGCTTGTTAACACATGATCTGCAATTAGTGTATTTTATTAATGCATAACAGCAGTTTCAGTTTTTACTGGGTGAGTGGTGATGCAGAGGTTATAGAAGGCAAGCCTGTGATCAGAAGGTTTAACTCCCTGGACCGACAACATTAAAAAAAATGTGGGTGGGAAAGGTGAAGCACACACATCTGCATCCTCCTGCATATGCCCCACTCTGGGCCCTTGAGCAAGGCCTTAACCCCCACCATCTGCTCCCTGGGACGCCCTAGATGGCAGCTCTCTGCTCCACACAGAGGGCTGTGGGAGCTCCGTGATCTGTGGTTGCGTCAGGAAAGGTATCCAACATAACCCACCCACCCGATTGCCAAGTATGGTGACCCCTGAAGAAAGGAACAGCTGAAAGAAGAAGGGGGAAAACAACACCCCCTCCCCTAACCAGCAGTTTCATTTTTTTACTCTAATACACACTTAATGTTTGCCCCTTAATCTTAAAGGTGCACATATTAAATAACTAAGATGTGTCTGTGTTCAACACTTCTGTGCAGTTCAGCAGTAATTTTTACTCCCGGATGTGTTTTCTCCATGCTCCGGAACAAAGTGCATATTGATGCACATCATGCGGTGGCTGACAGCCTCTCACGTAATCTTTATAATTTTATTTTCTTTGACACTTCATTTCTCTCCTCCTCCCCTCTGAGAGCGGAGTCGCTCACGCCTCCATCTCTGCGTAATCTTGTAACAGTAAGGGATTGCGCATTGGGCTCGCACGCTGCGTCGCTCAATACAATTTCAATATCCCGCGTGATTCGATTCAATTTGCTTTATTAACTTGACATTTAAAGCTGTGCTTTACCGTGTCTTTACATCCGCGTGCAGCGCCTGCAGTGGCTCTCTCTCATCTCGCCCATCTCCTCCTTCTCCTCCCTGTTGTTTTAGGGACATCAAAGGTGTGATTAATCACAATCCTCAGAGGAGACAAATGACTGAGAAAAGTCTGCTCTCGCTTAAGAAGCCCGTACTGTGGATTTTCAGCGAAGTGCAGTTATGTTTGTAATATATTTTCGGCCCACCCATGGATTCTAATAGTACAGTGTCATGCTGTGTGCTTTGATGTCCCAGTGAGAATTGAAAGGGCCCAAATGGTCCCGCACAATAGAATAATTTCAGCTTTTATCCTTCTTATTTGGAAAAAAGGGAAGCTCTGCAGTGGTATTACATATATACAGTATATATATATATATATTAGGGGTGTAACGATACACAAAACTCTCGAGACGAGACGAGACAAATTACAGAGTTCGCGAGAACGAGACGAGATTTTAATGTTAGTTCAAGAAAACTTCAAAGATCGGTTTTATGCCGCAAAAAGGCTTTTATTCTGTTTTAACATGTATTACAAACTCAACTGATGTCTTCATTTTACTGATTGAATCTCCTTAGACCTTAGAACGTTCAACTTTGTTTAAAAAAAATAGATATTCACGCAGGACTTTCCAAAAATTGAACATAAATATCCGCATCAGCACTGAATCTGCAGCCGTCACTCACCAGTGTTGCCAGATTGGGCGGTTCACCGCGATTTTCCTTCTGACTTTTGCGGGTAAAGAGTGCTTTGGGTGGGTGGGACTCTATCTGGCAACACCGGTCACACCGGTGTTTACACGCGTGTCTTTACATTCGGGGCAGCGTCGGCAGCGCCGGGACCCTCCATCAATGTAGAGGCGTCTGCGGCACCGGGACCCTCCATCAGTAGTTGGGGCGTCTTCTATAGCAACTTCATCCGGCGAAGCCATGCTGTCCGTGACGCTGACTTGCTAGGGGCTCTGCTAGCATTAGCATTAGCATCTCGCGAGACAACGTTACCTCTCAACGAGAGATATCGCGGGAGTTTAATATCGCGAGATCTCGTACAACGAGATCTCGTTACATGCCTAATATATATATATATATATATATATATATATATATATATATATATATATATATATATATATATATGTAATGGGCATGACTGTGCCCGCTCTGATACTTGAACTGTCCCAGTGACACCTTTTCACTGATACTCTCAGAAAAAAGACATTAACACTATTTTATTACATTATTTTGAATCAAAACACAATAAGTCATAAGAGACTCTCTTATTCCTCTATTTTTGTGTTAATGAATAACCTTGTGTTACTTGTATAAGCATTATTGAATTCAATGTTTGTTAAGTCAAAGACTGTTTAATTCAAACTGTTTAATTCAAGTTGGAAATCCAATGTTATTTCAAAATAATGATCACTTCTTCATATGATGAATCAAACGGTGAAAGTGAATTAATATGTCAGACTGAACTCGATCAGTTTTGTTAGAAGTTAGAACACAGTTTTAATCAGTTGTTTTATGAAGCTGGCTCCAGTCTAATCTGTTTCTCTGTCTTCATTCTAAACAACTTCTTCTCTGTTCTAAAAACTGATCTTCTCCTATCCGAGTGACCTTCATCCACTGGTTTGTTTGGACCAATCAGAGAAGAACAACAAGTCACTGATCACAGATCCTTCCTTAAAGTTCTAAGCTGTTGCTGGAACTGACGGAGTTTGCTGAGGACCTCGAGCTATGAGGTTCCCCAAAGAACTGATGATCGTCTGGTCAACACGCTAATGACCACGTCATTCAGTTAAAGACTTATAACATGCCAAGTTATAAGTCATCTTCAACAGCTGAAAAAGCTCTCTTTTATTGACATTCCTTTAAGGAACGTCTTATCTTGAAAACAACACCAGGAGCTGCCGTTACTTTCGGTTCGAGTCAAGGCGCACGTCTGGAGACGCTGAGAATGGTAAACGAACTGACCAAACTGGACCGAGGGAGACTGACCATCTTCACGAGGTAACAAGTCGTCAAATGCTTTGCCAAGGGTACCAACGTGTAGCCGAGTTCAGCCGGAGAGCTGCCATGCTTCTGGTTAAACACATCAAGATAACTCCCTGACTCTTAACTTTTCTTCCTCCATTTTTCTCCTCCTAAACCTTTATCTTCCTAAGCCAGAAACTAAGTTAATGTACCTACAGAAATGAGTAAAATATCATCCTTCACTTGTTCTGTTGTTCCTATATTTCATCTGTGCTGAAGTTAATTATAGGAAAAATAATCAACCAATCATGTACAAATGTGTGATGTAATTTACAATTATGTTAAATAAATGGTCCAGTCCTGCTGTGCCAACATAAGTTTAACGTTTCCTGTGAATTACATCTGGTCAAGGTATAGAATTATTGGTATTGAACTGAAAAAGAGAGAACTCGTTTAATTAATGATGTATTTTTGTGTCAGTCTAAACCCTGCCAATTTATACATCTAAAATATAGGTAAGTCAGTAAACTGACCCCTTCCTATATTACTACATTGGTGGCCCGTGAACAGGTCTCTGAAAAGTTTAATATTTAATATTTCTGTACTTTGAATGTTGGCATAATTTTGTCCAAGTTTTTAGACTCTGAAAACGATAGTTTTTTGGCTGGGAAAGTGTGTCATAGCTGCAGGAAACTGCTGGTTAATGTCACTTGTAGCTGAGGAATTGTCTTTACTCAACTTTTAAACGTGTGTTGAAGTTTTTGGGTTAAAATTTGATGTTGCTGTGTGGTTCTGGTTCTGGGTCGTTTGGACTCTTTGCTGACGTGTCACAGATAAAAGCGCATCTACGTTTGACCGCCGTGTCAAACTGGTGCCTATAAGAGCTTCATAGTTCATCTGAAAATTGCTGTCGAGTGGTATCGTTACATTTTAAGCAGGAATAATAGCATTTTGTGTCTGAAGCTGTCGGATCTGGTTCTGACCCGGTCCAGTTGTTAGCTCTGACGTGTTGCTGCAGATACGGTAAAAAGTCCGTGTTGGCGACATTTATCTTGCTATTTTTACTGGGCGCAGCTTGGTAAAACTGTTCTGATGTGAAACGATTCGTTCACAGAATTTTTGTGGTGAATTTTAGCGTTTTATGAGTTGAAAAAGAGTCTAGGTTTGATAAGCTAAATGCTGACGCTACGTTCATAACATCTGTTGTCATGCTGTGGTTGGTTCAAGGTGATCACGTGATACGCAGTTGATCGTCAAATTTCAGTTTTGTTCACACAATTCTGACAGATTGTCTGGTTTGTTTCGTTTTTAGGCATAAAATATCGTCAGAAACTGTTTAACCGCGGTGTTTTGAGATATTTAAAGGGGTTTTAGAGCGTTTAGACGTCGGGAGAACTCAAACGTCCGACTGCACGCACGTCCCTAAATGCAACACGACTGACACGTCAAAGGAAGTGACGTGACCCAGATAGAGAAAAAAAGGAAAAAGATCGTTTTTTTATGTATCTAAAAGTTCACAGAACTTGTTCTAAACATTTTAAACAAATCCATTCGTTTCTTAAATGAACGTTTGCTTAGGCGATTGTCACATCCAGGCTAGAACTCATCCCAAAAGTTGACGTTTATCCGATTTAGTTTAAAGCTACGGCTAAATGCTTAAAGGTAGTCAACGCGGCCTTAGAACCAACAGCGCCTCTATAGCGGCCAGAATGAGTAATTACAGTCACATTGTGGTAAATTTCAGCTTTGAAAACCTGCAATCTGCTGGTTTAAAAGTATGAGAACAAGAAACATTTACACAGAATAGATGCTAAACTCTCTGCGTTTAATTCAAAACAACATCTTTTAAAGTTATTCTGTGCACTCCAGTTTATTTTAAATGAAAAGTTTAAAATAACAAACAAAAAGCATCTGCTGACTTGATTTTCACAAAAATCAATAGCAGAACAAATTTGAGGATGTCAAATAACAACAAATTAATAAAAATCACTGATTTTTATTTGGAATAACATCTGTAATGTTATGTTGAGCATACAAAAACTCCAGTTTATTTTAAATAAAAAAATATTTAAAATAACAAACAAGAGATCCTATTTTCACTCCTGATAACTGTCAAAATACAGCAAAACAGTTTAGCCAAACTGCAATACATCTTTTTAAGGCATGATGGAGCAGCTTCCTGGGAACATTTTAGTGTGAATATTGCATTTATTTCAAATCTTTTAAAAAGTGTTTGAGTAAGTAAAACGAAAATCATGCTTGTGTTAGTTAGTAACTGTTGTTAAAAAATAAGTTATATATAAAGTTAACACTGCAAGAGGGCATTTAACTTTTACAGGTTCATTAAGGGTAAGTCCTGAAAGAAGGTACCTATGAATAGAAATACTTATTACACGGTGAAACACTTAAACCACACAGCTGGTTAGTTTGATTGACTCAGTGCTACATTAAAAGTGAAGATTTATTTGCACACATTAAAATACGAACTGTCTTATTGATTTTCACAAAAAATCAAAACAAAGATGGAAGTTCAAGAAGGTGCGCGTCCAAGGCTCATACAGTATGTGCCTCTAGTAGACTCATACATCAAAGGATCCGAAGAGGGACCCCAAAGCCGAGGACCTGCTCCCCCTGCACCTCGCACAGAGAGAAAATCTCTCTCATTGTGTGGTGACTACTTAGCTGCCCGAAATGTCTTGCAGGAAAAAGATGAACATCCTTTGCATTTCTTTGACAGGATTTTCAAGGCGTATGCAGGCGACATAATGGAACCGGGACTTGAAGAGCAGACGCTTTTCAAATCTGTTTTCAGAAATAATCTAATCTCTGATATTAGATTCAAGTTGCCATTGTACACCTGGTGTCAATTAGAAGTAACATCTTTGGATGAAATCAAACAGGGTGCTGTAACGGTTTTTGAGGCTCACATGCAAAGCAAAACACCCTCTGAGGTGTGCCCAGGTCAAAAGGTCGTATCCCAGTCGCTAAAAATAGAAGAGGTTCTCTCTCCTACAGAAAGCGAGAATAAACACTGTCGTATCAAAGGCCCTCTGACCTCAGAGGAGATGGAGAACATACGTCGGTTGATAGAAAGGTTGGATAATGCAAGCAAGAATAAACAAGATTTTCAAACTGACAAACAACGAAATGTTGGTGCCAGCTGGAACAGTGACTCACAATGGTTTAAAGGGAGCCCCGCTCCTAAAGCACCTCAGATTGAAAAGTCTGAGACAAGCAATGAACCACAAAAGGTAGGTGTTCACTCTTTAAGAGACCCAAAATGGTTCAGATCGAACCAAGTGGGTGAAAACCAAGGTCTACCGGTGGGTGAACTTCAAAAGGAATTGAAGTATGAGGACCTAAACTCATGTAACAATGCGTGGTCCCAACAGAAGCCCCCGAGCCTCGGAACTGCACCTCCTGCGCCTCGAACAGAAAAGTTCGAGACGTGCAAAGTGTCACGAATGTCCCAGAAAAATGGCCCAACACCTCTATGCTCGGAAGAGACAGAGGAAGTAAGTAGTTTGTTAGTAGATTTGAATGTTACAGTGCTTGACCAACCTGATACAATGAGCGTTATCATTGATAATGACACTATCAACATTGACCTACCTGGAGCAATGTTCAGCACTATCTTTCACAAAAACTCAGAGCTCACAGTTAACAACAATGACATCGACACAGATGCCACAGATGTTGACAATAAAGATGCTGACAGCGAACAAAATGCTGACAGTCAACAAGATCCTGAAGGTCATGACACGGTCTGTCTAACAGATAGTACCGCAGAAGGCACGGATGACTCCCCAACCGAGATCACAAGCCCGGTAAGTGAACCTTCAAATAGAGATGAGGCAGAAGAGTCCCAACAGTTGGACCCAACCCTGGCCCAACATGAGAACATCCTCTGCGAGCTGGAACAATCAGCACTCACTGAACACTACCTACCACAGGTAGAAGAAGGTGTGGAGATCCACGGATCCCACACCGAAGACGCTGTTCTGTCCTCTGGGATAGATAAATCGGCAATCAGCCAAGCTTTCGATGAAACCTTGGTTCAAGAGCATTTGAGTCTAGAACTAATCAGAAATGACACAGTTTCTACAGACTCAAAGAGCCCCTCTTCAGACAAAGGGGGGAAAGGCTCGCACACCAACAACAGTGACCCGTCGCAGTCTGAACAATCAGACACACCTGCGACTGCGCCGACAGTTGTGACACACCTGAATTACACAGAAAGAGGTAAACGTAAGAAGAAACGTTGGCCGAAACCTAAAAGGTTCCTGTGTACTGTCTACTCTCAGCTGCGAAAACAGCTTAAACTAAACATTGGCATCCTAACTTGTGCCCATGGACGGACGTCCTCACCTGTGTTCGTGGTCCCCCATGACCTCAGGGGGGTGATGTTAGGTCATGCCCAAGACAAAGACAAAGATTTCAATAACCCCACAAACAACAAAGATCTTGCAAACTCACAGACTTCATGGGAAATTAAGGTCGTCCAAGCACAGGATAGTAAATAAACTAAACAGTTTAAACTATACTAGTTGCGAAAAGAAACCGTTCCAACTAGAACTTAGAAACGCTAAGTCTAAAAACCCACAACAAAAAACTAACCTTAACAACCATTTAAATCTGCAGGATTTAATTGACATCGGTTATAAAGCTAAGACCTGTTTTTATTGTGTGATACACGTTGGAATCTGACGACAGGAGTGAGTTGAAGCAGTGAAACGTTGTTTTCTAGTTGCTTAGTTGCTACTTTTGTTGTTATTGAAGCTTGATATTGTTTTCTGAACACTCCCAGCCAAAAGAGGTTTTTATTAATGATAAGTTGAAGACTTAAATGGATTTAACTATGCCAACATGCAGTTTTCATTTTGTTAAACCTCAGTAATTGAAGTGTCATTGTAGATTAATGCTACTTAAGGTACTATAATCTACACTGATCTCACAATTTCTAATTTGAACCGATTCGATCGATTCTATTCTAGATCATCTATTCATTTTGATGAGTCTCGCCATAGACTTCTAAATTTTATAGGGAACACCAAATCCTACGTCGTTTGTCTTAAAGGACAACAGACATTTAGAGCAAACTACATTTTCTTTTCTATCTTAGTTAATTTAACTTAAATTATGAATGGAGGAATAGTTTGGAAGAAGAGGCCTTCGTTACAGAAGCCCTCCTGAACCTTTTATAGACGTAGATCCCTATATTTAACTTTTGATGAATGATCCACCCCTTAATTGGTAGTTATAGCTGATCTAAACCATGATAGCTTACATACCAGGTGCATATAGGTGAGGCTAATGTAAAATCCCAATCATAGGCCCACCTAAAACCACATAATTGCATGACACATAGAACCAGAGTGGCACGGACTGGAAACCAACCAGCCTTCAACCTTCGATGTGGGGACCTGATACTTCAACGTTGGTCTTCAACCTTCATCCAAGGGTCGCCTCCTCTGCGTCAATCGAGGGATCCCCTCTACATGCTGATTATAAAAACAATTGTTGCTGATGAAATCACCAACTCTAATCGATATGGAATTACTGCTGTGGAATTACCGCTGTGGATTATAAGACTTTGCTTTCCAAGGGATCACAGACTTTGTTTTCCAAGAGTTAACAGACTTTGTTTTCCAAAGGATTAAAAGCTTTTCGCAATGGGATTACCTCCGAACAGTATGGAATTTCCAAAAACTTTATGGGATTATAATTTTTGATTTTTCTTTTCCACTTGCTGGATTACTTCAAGATCAAAGACAGTTCAAGGTTTCCTTTCGTGTTGGACCCCATCCCCAAGGACTGGCGATGACTTCCAAAAGGGGGGAGATGTAATGGGCATGACTGTGCCCGCTCTGATACTTGAACTGTCCCAGTGACACCTTTTCACTGATACTCTCAGAAAAAAGACATTAACACTATTTTATTACATTATTTTGAATCAAAACACAATAAGTCATAAGAGACTCTCTTATTCCTCTATTTTTGTGTTAATGAATAACCTTGTGTTACTTGTATAAGCATTATTGAATTCAATGTTTGTTAAGTCAAAGACTGTTTAATTCAAACTGTTTAATTCAAGTTGGAAATCCAATGTTATTTCAAAATAATGATCACTTCTTCATATGATGAATCAAACGGTGAAAGTGAATTAATATGTCAGACTGAACTCGATCAGTTTTGTTAGAAGTTAGAACACAGTTTTAATCAGTTGTTTTATGAAGCTGGCTCCAGTCTAATCTGTTTCTCTGTCTTCATTCTAAACAACTTCTTCTCTGTTCTAAAAACTGATCTTCTCCTATCCGAGTGACCTTCATCCACTGGTTTGTTTGGACCAATCAGAGAAGAACAACAAGTCACTGATCACAGATCCTTCCTTAAAGTTCTAAGCTGTTGCTGGAACTGACGAGTTTGCTGAGGACCTCGAGCTATGAGGTTCCCCAAAGAATTGATGATCGTCTGGTCAACACGCTAATGACCACGTCATTCAGTTAAAGACTTATAACATGCCAAGTTATAAGTCATCTTCAACAGCTGAAAAAGCTCTCTTTTATTGACATTCCTTTAAGGAACGTCTTATCTTGAAAACAACACCAGGAGCTGCCGTTACTTTCGGTTCGAGTCAAGGCGCACGTCTGGAGACGCTGAGAATGGTAAACGAACTGACCAAACTGGACCGAGGGAGACTGACCATCTTCACGAGGTAAAAGTCGTCAAATGCTTTGCCAAGGGTACCAACGTGTAGCCGAGTTCAGCCGGAGAGCTGCCATGCTTCTGGTTAAACACATCAAGATAACTCCCTGACTCTTAACTTTTCTTCCTCCATTTTCTCCTCCTAAACCTTTATCTTCCTAAGCCAGAAACTAAGTTAATGTACCTACAGAAATGAGTAAAATATCATCCTTCACTGTTCTGTTGTTCCTATATTTCATCTGTGCTGAAGTTAATTATAGGAAAAATAATCAACCAATCATGTACAAATGTGTGATGTAATTTACAATTATGTTAAATAAATGGTCCAGTCCTGCTGTGCCAACATAAGTTTAACGTTTCCTGTGAATTACATCTGGTCAAGGTATAGAATTATTGGTATTAAGCTGAAAAAGAGAGAACCCGTTTAATTAATGATGTATTTTTGTGTCAGTCTAAACCCTGCCAATTTATACATCTAAAATATAGGTAAGTCAGTAAACTGACCCCTTCCTATATTACTACATATATATATATATATATATATATATATATATATATATATATATATATATATATATTTACATCCATAAATACACATACTAGTGATTGCACACACGGCAGTAAAGTATGTCTACAGAGAGAGATGGAGACAGAGATGCAGAAAAATGATGTTTTCATACAGAAAAAGCTTCAGGATTTCAAACCGAGAACAAAAATGAGTCAATTTTTCTGCCTTCTACATACTCAAATACTGTCTGCCCTTCAGAGAGCAGAAAATAATAGGTCTGCTGCTTCATCAGCCCACAACAGAAGGAAGCTTTTAAGGTGTCACAAATATATTTTTCTAGCGAGGTGTCCCATGGTGGGGGTGCAGGGGGGTTACTCTGTGTCAAGGTCACCAGTGAGTGCTGTAGATGTGTGCTGCTCTTTGTTTTCATGTTGTCATGAATGTATGCATGTGTGCACACTCGCTCATATCTGCACAATAAAAGCCCAACCTTCGCTGAGCATCATCATTGCTCTTCCTGTAACTCTAATCTGGCCTTTCCTAGTGTACATCACATCCTACATAAATCAAATCTCACGTTCCACTTCTGCTTGTGCCATCCCATCCCCCGAGGGTAGAAAATCCTGCAGTTGAGAGCAGGATGTGCAGCAAGTCCACGAGGTGCCTCTTTCGTACTCCCAAATTCCCCCAAAGCGTTCAGGTAATCAGAGGAAGAAAACAAACCGTAAGCTCTCTGCCTTATTTCCCTGCAGGAAGTTTAAGCTGGAGAGAGCAGACGGAGGAAAATGGAATGACAATGTTGAATATTTCATGTTTCCCTCTTCGTGATTCCGTAAGATAGGAGCAAGACCTCATTTTCCAGAGAAACATGAAAAACTATGGGAGTGATAGCAGGGAAGCTCTCTGTTTCTCTTTATTTATTTTATTTTCTGCTGTTGGGCTCCAAAATAGGCCTGGCTGGTGTTGCATAATGCATGTAGATTCCTATTTGGAGCTGGAAAGAGCTGTGGGTCCTGAAAGATCAGTCTGGGAAACAGAGTCCAGACTCACATAATGAGAAGGAGAAGAATTAAAATAAAATAAAATAGTTCACTTCATAAAAAAACAAAACATCTTCACACAAAACATAAAATCAATCAAAGTCTGTATTCTTTTGTCTTCTTTTGTTGTGCCACATCGCTCAAAGAAAATGGGGAATTTGAAATATCCTCTATTCCAGTAGTGTAGTGTACATTTTTGTAGTTGGTATACCGCAATTAGTTTTACATTGGATGTTGGACATCATTGAAGCCATGGAGTGTGAATGTCCACCGTCCAACTAACTTTACCATAGTTGGTCCACATATGCCCCTTTCATAATTCAAATCTGCGCAATTGCCGCACAGACCAGTCCGGCTTTAATCCTCCCCGGGTCATTCAAATGTCCACAGTTGAAGGCGGGCAGGTCCCGCTCACATAAACGTGTTCATAAATGAACCTGTAGCGCGGCTCCAAAAGAGGCGTGGAGCAGAACTCAGCTGAGCTGAACTGGACCGCAACGTATTTATTGTGGGACAGACGTCAGACGTTTACAAGTGGTCGTTTCGTGACATTTTTTAATATTTCCTCAGTAATAAATCTACAGCTGCACTGATGTCTCCCTCCAGCGCGCGCGTGCACACGCACA
>JBBPBX010059222.1:11475-21841 GCA_038048925.1 Garcialebias charrua | reverse complement strand
TTTCTTCTCTGCAGTTTTATTTGAAATTATAACCTCTTTATTGTAAAAACTGGTAAATGATCACTTAGATCAGTCATCAAAATACCACTTAGTATATTTGCATCAGTTATATTAGTAAATACATTATCAATTATTGTAGAACTGTGTGTAGTTATTCGTGTTGGATTTGTTATTGATGGAAATAAATGTATACTATACATTGAATTTATGAATGTACTTATGTTATTTGAACCGGTCTTATTACCCAGATCAATACTGAAGTCACCACACAAAAAAAAAAAAACTTTATTTCTGCTCTTTACTAGTGACTCCATAATTTTTTCCGTAAACAAGTCTATATTGGATCCTGGTGATCGGTAAACACAACTTATTATAATGTTTTTGTCATTCTCATTTATTATTTCTATTGATATAATTTCCATGATGTTATCTACAGTCATCGACATTTCACTAATGAATTTACATTTTATTTCATTTTTAATGACATTTTTAGACTGTAGCAGCTTTCTCTCTTAACAAAATACATTTGAGTGTTCTATTACTAACAAAATATTATATTCCACCAAATCATAAAACTTCAGTACTTTGAGTTGTTTAAATAATATATTAGATGGATGACAGTAAGGCTTTCTTGTAATAATACTCACAGCTCTTTTCTGTAAAATAAAAATAGATTTTGTTATAGTTTAATTTAATTTATAACAAGTAAAGGTAAGACTAAAATAAACAATGTCTCCAAATTAAATGTGCTTTTTTTGTGTGCTACAGTTTGTATGTGTAAAGATTGCTGATATGAGATTTTAAACACAACCCATTAACTGCTGCTCATTTCTCATCATTTCAGTCATGGAGTAATAATAATAATAATAATGAATTTAATTTATAACGCACTTTTCATTAACAAAAATCTCAAAGTGCTGAAGGAGTCAACGGAGGAGGAAGAGATCGTTTGACTCTTGGGAAACAAAAGAAAAGGCCAGATCAAGGATGAAGAAGGGAATTTAATGCATTGGTGTCACATGCAGAACAGTCTGTCGCCGGGCAGCTTATTGTGCAACACCGAGTACACGTACATGGTCATAAAAATTGATCTTTGTGCGGAGATGCCTTGTGGGAATCCGCTTCGAGTGTAATCCAGTACATGTGGACCTCCACGGACTGAGGTCCGCTGAGTATGTGGAAGCCTAGAGAGTTCACGGATCCTGTTCCGGCAGGATCCGGCTCATATCAAGCACTGTGCACCTATCCAGGCTGTCATATTGTAAAGTTTAGATGATACAGCGGTGGTGGGATGTATCACAAACAATGATGAGTCCAGCTGCAGGCAGGAGGTGGAACACCTGGAGAGCTGCAGTGGAAGTGGTCTCCAGCTACAAGTACTTGGGTGTGCACCTGAACAACAACCTCAGCTGGAGCAACAACACCACCAGCCTGATCAAGAAAGGTCATCAGAGACTCTACTTCCTCAGACGACTGAGACGAGCTGGTCTGAGCAGCCCAGTCCTCACCTCCTTCTACAGGTGTGCAGTGGAGAGCGTCCTGTGCTCCAGCATCAACGTGTGGCATGGAGGCTGCACAGTTGCAGAGAGGAAAGCTCTACAGAGAGTGGTGAAGGCTGCACAGAATGTTGGAGTCAGTCTCCCCACCATCACAGACATTACACCTCCAGATGCAGGAAAAGAGCCACCTGCATCATGAAAGACCTCACTCACCCAGCACACACACTTTTTGCAGGGCACCCGGTGTAAAGATAATTGCCAAGTCTTCGCTGTGGCGAGCCCTGAAGAAAGGAGCAGCCGAAAGAACAAAAATAAATACATATACGTATATTATTTATATGTATTTATATGGCTTTGGCTCCAGTACTAATAAAGTAAACATCACATGTTGATCATCATTTCGACCCTTTTATTTCCCACAAGAATTGATAAAGAATACAACTTACTTTATTGTGATAAAGAATACAACTTACTTTATTGTGATAAAGAATACAACTTACTTTATTGTGATAAAGAATACAACTTACTTTATTGTGATAAAGACTACAACTTACTTTATTGTGATAAAGACTACAACTTACTTTATTGTTACACGTTCTTTTAAGTGTGACTTGGTTAATTCTGAAACCATGCATGCATATTCAGTTCAAAACAATTTATTTGATTAAGACCACAATAAATAAATAAATTAAAAGTAAATGGTGTAGCACTGGATAAATAAATAAAAATTTAAATTCATCCATCATCTTCCTCATGTTCTGGACTCAGGTCTTGAAGGCAGCATCTTGAGCAGGGAGGTCCAGACATCTCTCTCCACAGCCTCTTCCAGTTCTTCTGGGAGGACTCCAAGGTGTTTCCAGACCAAGAGACATAAGACTCCAGAATAGCTCTGCATACGCCCATACGTGTGTCCATACGTGTGTCCATACGTGTGTCCATACGCGTGTCCGTACGCGCGTGCTGTACGCGCGTGCTGTACGCAGACAGTTCAGCCCCACACCTCAGCAAACATTCTTGCGTTTTCGCACCAAATTCTTTTTTCCTTTCCTTTTATAGATGGCCTCCCTTTCTCACCTTACAGCCATCCTCTTCACACCATTATGATTTTTTTAATTTTATTATTATTAATAGGATAGAAAGAAAGGAAAGAAGGAAAGTAAGACCACAAAATATAATAAACATACACAAAGAGACTCTGATGCATGCTCAATAATCCAGGTAGAAAAATCGAAACGAAACGTTTCTACATTTTTTTTTTTTGCTTTGTTTTGTTTTATTTTTTGAATGTCCAGAGGACCAGACTTAGCTTTTTTAGATACACAAAGAGAGCACAAGGCAAACACACCAACCGCTGTCCGTAAACCGGCAAAGAACATGACAGAACACAGCAACAAAACACATACGTATAAAAGACTTAGAATATTCATGGCTTTGCAGTAGATTTCTATAAATATATATACGTACATATACCTACATATATATATATATACATACATACATATACTGTACATGCATATGCAGTCACATACACATCTACATACGATACCTGCATGTGCATCCCTGCATCTATTTGTGTGTGGTTGTGAGCATGCATAAGTGAATAAGGCTTCTCCAATAGAACATTCAATAGTGACCACGAAGCATCAGAGACCCGACCCCCAAGACCTGAGGCAGACAAAGGGGGACCAAAGCCCAAGACCCCAAGAGGGACCCAAGCATGGAGCCCCCAGGGCCACACAAACAGGACAAACCACTCACCCACCCCCCAGATCCGACCGTAGGGGAGAACCGAAAGAGCCCCACGACTACACACAATGACCCCCCGGGGCCAACAGCGACAAACTCACAGTCTCCCGCCGGAACCCGCTGCACCGACGTAGCCCCAGGCCTAGGCACAAAGGCCCGGGCACCGAGGACGCACAACCCTCAGGCCCAGGCCCAACAGGACCAGAGGACCCGAGCCCCACCAGGTTGAGCCGACACATGCCCAAGCGCCCAACCCCCGACACCGAGGGCACCAAGTGCACCGGCAGGCAAGGGCACACCTCACTTGACGTCATTAGAGCAGCTGCAGCGCAAAGCGTTTACCTACGGGACAAATTGAGGTAGCTGATTGGTCATTTGCTGACACGCCTACTGAATTGATTGACGGGTCGGGGAGAAAAAAAAGGCGTTAGCTGGCAGCTGCAGCCGCAGCGGTGTTCTGTGTTAATATGTTAATATAAAAGTTCAACAAAAAAAAAAGGAGCGCTGGTCCTGCAACCCACACATCAGACCAGAACACCAGGAAATCTCCAGAACCTCCTGCAGCCACGCTGGACCAGAGTTTAATTTGCTCGTGACAAATTTGTTCATTTCTCATCATTTCAGTCATGGAGTCAGAGGAGGAAGAGATCACTGCCTTTTGGAGAAAAAGAAAAGTCCAGATCAGGGATGAAGGGGAATTTAATACATTGGTGTCACATACAAAACAGTCCGGCACCGGGCAGTTTATTGTGAGACAACGCGTTTGCGTACGCGGTCATAAAATTTGAGCTTTGCGCATACATGCCCTGCGGGGCTACGCTTGTGCCTCTGCGTAGTACGTGCGTACAGCCGAGTATGGACGCACACAGAGCTATGCGGGGGGCTATAGTTTCTCCAGCGTGTCCTGGGTCTTCCTGGGGGTCTCCTCCCAGATAGACTTGCCTGAAGCACCTCCCTAGGGAGTTGCCCAGGGAGCATCTTACCAGATGAACCTCCTCAACAGTCTCCTCTGGATGTGGAGGAGCAGTGGTTCTCCTCTGAGTCTCTCCTGATAACTGAACTTCTGTCTCTGAGGGAGAGTCCAGCTGCAGAGGAAACTCATTTCAACCTCCTGGATCCACGACCTCATTCTTTCAGTCTCTACCAGAGTTCATGACCAGAGGTGAGGGGAGGAACATAGACCGACTAGTAAACAGAGAACTTTGTCTTACAGCTCAGCTCTCTCTTCACCACAACAGACCAGTACAGAGTCCACAATACTGCAGACGCTGCACCAATCCATCTGTCAGTCTCACTCTCCATTCTTCTCGCACTTGTGAACAAAAGCCCGAGATACTTGAACTCCTCCACTTGAGGCAGAACCTCACCCTGGACCTGAGTTCAGTTCAGTTTATTTCTGTAGCACCAAGTCACAACAGAGGTCGTCAAGACGTCCTGCTTCCTGTTTGTGCTGAGCGGCGCAGATAAATCTGCACAAATTTTGATTAAAGGACTCCATTAAATATTCTGTAATCTGGACTTTGTAGCTGAGAGCAGCAAACTAAACTGTCATGAGAAAATGTACATGTTTAGTATTTGATAATGTAGCGTTCTTTCACAACATGTTTTAAGCAGGGAGAACCGGAGTCCTGCAACTTTACATGTGTCTCTGATGCCACAGCTGAATCATATGACTGAATTAGCTTCTCAGTGCAGTCAAGTTCTCCAGTCCTGCTAACGACGTCCTTATTTGATTCAGCTGTGTAGCATCAGAGACACGTCTCCCGCCAAACAAAACTCAAGAAGAAGAAGCGACACATCTAAAAGTTGCAGGACTCCGACCCTCCAGGCCTGGACTTTGACACCCCTGGTTTAGAGGAAAACGATATAAAACAAGTCATTTTTTGTCTGAAAACAGCTGATAAGGTAAATAATAATCATTTAACAGAAACATCACTTTAAAATTAATATTTTTTAGCTTCAAACATTCAAACCTGAATATAATAAATATAAATGAAGTAACTTCAAGGTGGTCAGATCAAGGCATTTAACTGAAAGGCATTTTTTTTTTTACAAACGGCACATTCATGGGCTAATTTTAAAGGTTTGTTTTTTTCATTGAATAAACCAATAAAACAAATAGTTGTCTTGAGTAGGGCTTTAACAGACTACTCGAGTAATCGACACATCGATTACTTGGACCTCTATCGAGTTTTTTAATTTCAAGTCGAGTATTCGTAGTGACGTCATCACGTCGCAGTTACAGAACAGAAAATAATTCAACTTCCTGTTTGGAGCGCGTTGCGAACCGGTGTGACACCATATTCTGTGACCACCGTATATTGTGGCCGTAGGGGGCAGTGTTGCAGGTCACAGAATATAGTGTAACACCGGGTCCAATTGACCGAACCAGAACCAGCTTCCACTGACCTTGTTTCACAAATAAAAGGCAAAAAATATTAATCTCTAAACCTATAAAAACCTATAACCATAATACATGTAATCTCTAAAACTAAACCTAATGTACAGCACCACAGGCGGTGGTGCGGGGTGGTCAACCGCCCCACTGTTTTTAGTTTTGTTTTTGACGTGCCGCACATTTTTTTCACTTTTGTAGCTTAATAATAATAACTAACAGTTTTGGGTTTCCTGTGACTTATTTGCTGTAAGATAAATGGTAGGAGCATAATATATGCTCCTAATGTTTTGTTGGTCTTTTTTTGTAAATAATAACTTACTTTTTTTTTTGCGGTTTTAATTAGTTAATTATTTTTTGCATCTTGAGATCCTATGACATCATCAACTACTCGAGCTCTACTCAAGTATTATTATGTTAATGTCGAGTTTTAAAAGTATGTACTCGTTCAACCCTTAGTCTTGAGGTGTCCAACCTTTTAACACTAGAGTGACTGAATTTTCAAGATCCTGAGGACAAACCCCCTCCTTCTCCTCAACAATTTGCGGGACATTAACTGCCTTTTGTTATAAATATGCTTGCAGGTAACTAAGGCCCTGTTTACACGGACACTGTGTGGGGGAAACGCAACTTTTGGGTATGTTAATTAGGTTGAAAGTTTTGCGTTGACATGGGCGAATTCTGTGGATACGACTCTCTCCCCCCCACCCCCGTACTCATGAATTTACTGTAGTTACCATGCTGGGCCTGTAGATGGCGCTGTGATTTTTGGAACCTTCACTACTGCGCACGCGTGCCACTGCTGCCTGAGGTAAACAAACAGAGCAGACGAGGCAGCCTGTTTTCCTCTCTGGCTAAAAGTTCAGCTAAACTACAAGTTGTTGTCAACAAGTTAACAACAAGTTAAAGCTGGAATTTGGACAAGAGTCAACAGATTTGACACCAAGTGTGGGACCTGCTTCATCTGCGCACCAGTTGCTGACTGACTGGACCGTCCGGAACCGAGTCAACATGTCTGACTTTAGTCCGTGAGAATCAGCTGATTTACAGCAGGGCTACAAGGTAAACCATGTTCTTAATAATGTTTCCTTGTGTTTAGTTCGATCACAGAACAACCAACTGAGGTTTTATTTTTATTTTTTTCCTGCGAGGTCGAAGCTGTTCCACGAAGCAGACCGGCGGTTCGGATGTGGGTCCAGTGTCCAGCAGGATGAAAACAACAGAGTCCAGTTCATTAAAGTTCGGTTAACGTGTTTTTAAAAGTGTTCAATTTAATTCTCAGTGTTTGTGACATGAGTTTGTGGTGTTGAATAAATAAATAAATTAAAAATCAACCTGGTGTCTTCATTTTCAACATGCAGCATGTTAGGCATGACGTAACGAGTCCAGATAGCTTCATTTAGCTCAGATAAATGTAAATATCTCCCACGCTAACATAAATACTGTTTATTATTGTTAAACTGTTAATATATAGCACATTTAGTATGTTATAGTGCAGCGTGACACGTGAAATGTCCGACTGCCTCGTTAACAGACAACTGGATCCAGGCAGCTGGCTCTCTTCCAACACAGATGCAGGTAAGGTGTAGAATAATTAAATATGAGAATCAAAATATATTCCATCAGCTATAGTTCAGAAAGTGGTGCGTGTGTCCACTGTCCAGTCCACCGCCATTGTTAAAATGCCGGCTGTCTGCGCGTGCGTGCTGCGTGCATGTGTTCAAACAAAAGCTCCACGGGAGATGTTTACATTATCAACGGGGGGTCAGCGAAAAACTTCCACCTTGAGAGCAGGGTCAGAAAAGTATCGGTGTCATCGAGGGGGGCCAGCGGTGTCGTGTAGGCGATAAGCAAAGTCGCAAAGAGAAAGTAGCGGTTACACTCAAAATACCCGCCGTGTAAACAGGCCATAAGACACACCCACCACGCCTGATTGCATTCCAATGTTTCTCAAGGCCTCCTATTCACATGTTTTTGCCCTGGAGATGTGTTGAGTGGGGCACAAAACTTTAACTTTAACTCAATTTTGGGATATTTGGAATGCCTAAGAGCAGGGAATTAGCATTTTTCCAAATGTCCCATTCATTTATTGCAATTCTGTGTTTTGGGACATTTGGAAATACTTATAATGCGAATGTTGTGCATTCCAAATGTTCCATTCTAACGAGTGCATCCTCGCTTATTTTTCAAAGTTTTTTCTAAATTTTACATTATTTTTCAAAACTTATTTTTTGTCACAGTTTATATCTTGAACCTAATTCCCTCTGCCATATCTGCTGATTTTGGACTGAGGGGTGGGGGGGTGTAGGTGTAGAATTAATGAGCTGTGGGGTCATTAGCATGTGAATCGATATTATCTAGCTCACAGAAAGGGAGCGGGGGATTTAGAAGCCAAGTTCACTTGCGCAAAAAAGTGCAGCCTTAGTCAAAGTAGTGTTAAACCTTGTATTTTTCAGTTAATTTTGGAACGCCGAACTTTTACTGGTGTCCCATGCACCTGAAAGCTTCAAACTGGAGAGTTTGGGTTGTTGATCGTGGTTCTTGATGTTCTGTGAGCAGTGGTGCGTGTAATGTTAACAGTTTTATTTATTTCATTAGATTTTGTTAAAGCTTCAGTATGTAGCTTTTTTTATGAACATATTTCTTCACTCTGTCACTACCTCCTGACAGACTGATGTTAGCCAGGTAATCTCTGAAAAAAAATTAAAAAAAATATTGTCCCCTTGCTTCTCCAGGTGGTAAATAAGCATTTCTAAAAAGAAAAGGTGACCCGCCATTTTCCAGCCAATAAAAACAGAGTTTGTAACCAGCCAATAAAAACAGAGCTTGAATTTGAATCAGCCAATAAAAACAGAGCTTGAATTTGAAATTCAACAGACCACAAGGGGGCAGAGCCACATATGGCTCTGAGGGGGAGGGATCAGAATGCTTTGCCTGTTGAAAATATTTCTGAGTGCTGCAGTTCTACAGAAACTGCATACTGAACCTTTAACGACAGAAGAGTTTTACTGAATTGAAGGTCACTAGTTACAGCCTAAATATAACTGAAAAAAATATTCAAACAGACTGCTGGTGAAGATTCTCAGTCGTCCAGGACATGATAAATCAAAAAAGGCGTTCAATACAGAAACAACTGGACTTTATTTGTAACAGAAGACGTCTTGCTTCCCATCCGGGGAGCTTTCTCAATTAAAAGGAGAGTTTGGAAGTACCGTCATGCTTTAAAGGCTGTGAGGGGACACACACGCCTACCTATGTAAATTGAAGGCTGGGATAACACATACACATATGTAAACTGACAAATCACACCTCACCCCCGAGTAGCTCTCTCAATTCAAAGTGCATTGTGTGGAAGTAAGGCGCTTTAAAAAAAAAAACTGACAGAAGAGACCCAATTAGAATTAGACTAACAAAGATCTTGAGAAACCCCTACTGTTAAGGTGTGATTTGTCTATCAGTTGTGTCTTCTGTCCGGATGGGAAGCAAAACGTCTTCTGTAACAAATAAAGTCCAGTTGTTTCTGTATTGAACGCCTTTTTGATTTTATTAAAACAGACAATATTAAGACTAATTATTTCTGGCATAATGGGTAAAATTATAATGATTTTCACTTTAAAGTTTTCCTGTATCCGACGCACCACAAAGTGCATGGACAGTGCAGGAGCCAGTCATTAGCGTATAGGGTTTCCTCTGCTGCCCTAAAAAAAAAAGCTCTGCTCAACGCGTCCATTCATTTTTTATGGCAATGATTTGAAGCAGCACTGTGTCACAGCGCAGCCTAGCTGGATTTGTGGATGCAAGTACAACGTACTCTTTCTACTTGCATGAAGAAGAAAAGGGAAGAGACAAAGAGGGAAAAGGGCATCAAGCGAGCGTGAGCACACAAACACACACACCTGGTCACACGGGTCATGTATGGACCTGTAGGTAAACATGAATAAACCTGAAGTAGGCAGATGGGTTTAGATCACTTATTATGCGAAGCAGATGACCACTTGTCCTGAGCCTGGTTCTGCTAAAGGTTTCTTCCTCATGAGGGAGTTTTTCCTTCCCACTGTCGCCTTCATGCTTGCGCAAGATGAGAGTTCTGTGATGGAGTTAAATTCAAAGAAGTAGCTGCTCCTCAGATAAATAATGTTAAATTATTATTTTATATGCGAATGTTTCTGGTCAGTTCCCTGAGATGACTTCTGTTGTGGCTTGGCGCTACAGAAATAAACTGAATTGAATGGCATTTCTTTGCTTCTGATCTTAAACTCACCACTGGGTTGCCCCCTGCTGGTCGCATGTGGAACAACAACTACGAGCTCTTTATGTCGGGGTGAGTCCACAAAATGGCTGACCTGTCAGAAGAAACAACTTACCGGCTGCAGATGGATGTGTGGGTATTTGATTAAACATCAAATCACAGACTAATAAAAACTTCACCATCTGCTTACTTGGCAAAAAAAAAAACCCAAAAAAAAAACTTTAGAGCTCACCACATTACCAGGGTTCGTATTATCTTTGCGTCGTTAAGATGTCGAGTGCCAATGTGTTGATAAACCAAAAAATAAAATAAAAAGGTGGAAGTGTCTCACAGGTCTCACCTGTTTAGGTACATTGCAGATGGGACCACTGGAAACCCACCCAGACACCCATAACTACATAAAACAAGAAGCAGCCATTTTACTTCAGACTTTTTTTAGGGCAGCTGCACAGCTGGCCCCTCCCCTTTATTTAAGCC
>JBBPBX010059222.1:0-11301 GCA_038048925.1 Garcialebias charrua | reverse complement strand
ACGAAAAAAAAAAAAAAAAAAGAGTGAAGGAAAGATTCAGGCCAAGTCTCACCGAGCGACTTCGTCGCTGCGCCGAGTCCAACCGACAGCGACGTCACGCGACAGCCGTTGCACGTTTTTTCCTCCTTTGTGCGTTTGCGCAAAAAGAGGAGGAGCCTATTTTTTCAAGCGAGGCGGACTGTCAGAGTGGAGTAGTTGTGTGAGAGCGGGCTCGCAGCAACAGCGGTGGTGCACAACTCCCGAGTTTTTCCGTCTGGTGTTCCCACCGGTGGAGCTCCCAGCACTCTGACACATCCAGCAGGTCCACAAGAACCGAGCCGCGGGACCAAAAGAACCGAAGCTCTCCAGCAAACCATCACAGAGCTGGTGAGTGCTGCATGCTAGCAACCAGTTTTCACCTGTTTCATGTTTTTATTCATGTAGAGTGTCTTAAACTTAGTCTCACAATAAAACCTGCCACTAACATTCAAAATGTTTTCATTTATTTAAATTCATGTGGGGCAGTTTTGTTTAACGAGCTTTACACATTACGCTTACCTGCTACGGCTAACTGTTAGCTAGCAGTTGTGACTCCAGCTACATCTATTTGGTTTTGATCAACTTAATTTTCATTTTTAATATGTTCTCAATATGTTAACTTATCAGTGCTTTCCAAATAGGCTAAAATGTTGGATTATGATTATTGCAATTGTCTTAAATTGGAAAAACTTGGAGACTAGCGCAATGTTTTGTCAATTTGTAACTAAAACGTTTCATACTAGTTTGTGGCACTTAATTGTATGACAAGACTTTATAGGACTTTTCATGTTTAATATCAAATTATACTTAATACAATTTAGGTGTCACTTTTATTAGGACCTTTCATAACTTTTGATCACAATATTGGCGTAAACACGAGCTCTTTAAGCGGCCTCTGCTCTTTCATAAATCACCAGTTGTGATGGCATGGAGTGCACTTCAGCCTTATAGACGTAGAACACCGACGTCTACTGTTCTATTTCTAGCGAATGAGTGGTCCCACCAGCCATCTGTCATCTCTACATACTCCTAGCTTAGTTTATTTATAAACTTTATTCTCATTCAAAATTGTACAATGCACCATGCACAATAGAACACATATTTGTTTCCTTCCTTCCCCCCTTTTTTTTGGGGGGGGGGGGGATTTTTTTCCTTGCTTGTTTGGCGATATAGACCGTTTCAGTTTTGGCACCACCTTCATTGGCGCTCAGAGGTGCAACAGTGGCGTATTGACTTCAACTTATAATGGTCTTGGTCTTTAAATAAATCACATCAAGATGGGAAGAAGGTGTCTTAGGCCAAGCTTGACAGTGTAAATGATAATGGTTGGCTCTTGGCTTCCGAGTTTATCTTATTGATGCCAGACACATTTGTATTTTGGCATATATGCATTTTTGTATACCGGTACATGTGAATTTTATGTTACTTTCTTTAAAAAAGAAAGCTTTTACTGTATTTAGTCTTTATGTGTGATTGTGATTTAATGTATTTTAACGTACATGACCATGTAGAAAAAAATAGTACATTCGCCTAAAATGCCCATGGGTTGCTCATTGTTCTTCTTTATCTCAAACCTTACCCGGTACATGTAGCTGAATGCCAAGTCAGCAATTGGAGACTGGTCAAACTTAACAAGTCTGTGTAGACCTACTCCTACCAAGTCAGTTGAGTGAGTGTGCCGTGTCGACGCTAAAACAAGCAGCACACCCAACCAGCTCGTTGCAGAGAACAGTTTGAAGGAGGGGCACATGGTAGGACAGATTGCTGGATGGTTTTCTTTTGTCAATTAAAACAGAAGAAAGGTAAAAAGGAAACAAAAGACAGATTATAACAATAAATTTTCATTGTGTTCAGTTTGTAGGTTTTATAAATATCACAGCATTCATCACTTTGTATATTCAAACTCCCTTGTGGCCTGAAGTGGTAGAGGCCAGTACTTTTCCATGAGCCACACGGCCCTAAAAAGGGGTGTGGCCTAATGTCAGCAGTACCAGAGTTGGACTGTTTTTTTGCTTTAGGTTTTCAATTCAGTTTATTTATATAGCGCAAGTCACAACAGAAGTCAGCTCAGGGCACAGTTTGGTAGATTTTTAAAAGTAGAATTTTGTTGTTTTTTTTATTTTGGACTTTTTTATTTTTACCGTTTTTAGCAGAAAAGTGGCCAGCTGCTTCATAGGAACCTGCAGAGCAATAAGTTAGTTACAGGTACAAAGATGTCAAAACTGGAGTTTGTCATCATATATGTAACAGAATTGGTTAAAACTATTACTTAGAAGAAGAAAAAACAGTTTTAGATGTTCTTTTATTCGTACAGCCCAGTTTCTAGGTTCACCTCCCCCACCTCTCGGTTCTAGGTTCACCTCCCCCACCTCTCTGTTGCATCTGTCACATGGTGTACTTCATTTAATGCCGTTTTTTTGTGAAGGAGGGAGCCGCTTTTAAAGCTGCCATCCCAGTTTATTACGTTTTTGTATCTGTAATTATTGCATTATATACATGACTTGTCGAATAGATTACATTAACTTTAGAAAAATACCACAAATTTTTCCTAGTTGTCTCATACGTTACCAGTTATATGCAGTTAAATACATGCCAAGTCAGCAACTGGAGACTGGCAACAACTAACAAGTCTGTATAGACCTAGTCCTACCAAGTCAGTGTGCCGTGTCGACGCTAAAACAAGCAGCAAACTCAGTCAGCACATTGCAGAGATAACAGTTTGGGGGAGGGGCACATGGTAGGACAGATTGCTGGATGTTTTTCTTTTGTGAATTAAAAGTGACAGAAGAAAGGTAAAATGAAACAAAAGACAGATTATAACAATACATTTTCATTGTGTTCAGTTTGTAGGCTTTATAAATATCACAGCATTCTTCACTTTGTGTATTCAAACTCCCCCGTGGCCTGAAGTGGTAGAGGCCAGTACTTTTCCATGAGCCACACGGCCTAAAAAGGGGTGTGGCCTAATGTCAGCAGTACTAGAGGACAGTTTTTTTGCTTTAGGTTTTCAATTCAGTTTATTTATATAGCGCAAGTCGCAACAGAAGTTGGCTCAGGGCACAGTTTGGTTGATTTTTAAAAGTAGAATTTTGTTCTTTTTTATTTTGGACCTTTTTTTAATTTTTACAGTTTAGCAGAAAAGTGGCCAGCTGCTTCATAGGAACCTGCAGAGCAATAAGTTAGTTACATGTACAAAGATGTCAAAACTGGAGTTTGTCATCATATGTAACAGCATTGGTTAAAACTATTACTGTACTTAAAAGAAGAAAAAACTGTTTTAGATGTTCTTTTATTCGTACAGCCCAGTTTCTAGGTTCACCTCCCCCACCTCTCGGTTCTAGGTTCACCTCCCCCACCTCTCTGTTGCATCTGTCACATGGTGTACTTCAGTTAATGCAATTTTTTTGTGAAGGAGGGAGCCGCTTTTAAAGCTGCCACCCCAGTTTATTATGTTTTTGTATCTGTAATTATTGCATTATATACATGACTTGTCGAATAGATTACATTAACTTTAGGAAAATACCACACATTTTTCCTAGTTGTCTCATACGTTACCAGTTATATGCAGTTAAATACATGCCAAGTCAGCAACTGGAGACTGGCGACAACTAACAAGTCTGTATAGACCTAGTCCTACCAAGTCAGTGTGCCGTGTCGACGCTAAAACAAGCAGCAAACTCAGTCAGCACATTGCAGAGATAACAGTTGGGGGAGGGGCACATGGTAGGACAGATTGCTGGATGTTTTTTTGTCCTGAATGTAAAGAGACAGAAGAAAGGTAAAGAAAAAAACAAACATTTTATTAACCATGTCTCATTATCTCTTTTGTAGATGTTGTAAATATCTTGTAGCATTCCTCACTGTGTGTATTTAAAGTCCCCCATGGCCTGAAGTGGTAGAGGCCAGTACTTTTCCATGAGCCACACGGGCCTAAGAAGGGGTGTGGCCTAATGTCAGCAGTTTCACTTAGACTTCCTGCTTTTTGTTTAGTTGGTTTGAAAGTTAAACTACGTTGTTTTTTTGTTGTTTTGCAAAAAAAAAATTGTGTGGGGGGGGAGGGTATTGTTTTGCTAATGAGCAGATAAGTAGCCATCTGCTTCTCTAGAAACCTGCAGAGCAATAAGTTAGTTACAGGTAAAAATATGTCAAAACTGAAGTTTGTCATCATATGTAACAGAATTGGTTAAAACTATTACTTAGAAGAAGAAAAAACAGTTTTAGATATTCTTTTATTCGTACAGCCCAGTTTCTAGGTTCACCTCCCCCACCTCTCTGTTGCATCTGTCACATGGTGTACTTCATTTAATGCAGGTTTTTTTTTTTGTGAAGGAGGGAGCAGCTTTTAAAGCTGCCACCCCAGTTTATTACGTTTTTGTATCTGTAATTATTGCATTATATACATGACTTGTCGAAAAAGATTACATTAACTTTAGAAAATACCACACATTTTTCCTAGTTGTCTCATACGTTACCAGTTATATGCAGTTAAATACATGCCAAGTCAGCAACTGGAGACTGGCGACAACTAACAAGTCTGTATAGACCTAGTCCTACCAAGTCAGTGTGCCGTGTCGACGCTAAAACAAGCAGCAAACTCAGTCAGCACATTGCAGAGATAACAGTTGGGGGAGGGGCACATGGTAGGACAGATTGCTGGATGTTTTTTTGGTCCTGAATGTAAAGAGACAGAAGAAAGGTAAAGAAAAAAAACAAACATTTTAATAAGTATGTCTCATTGTGATATCTTTTGTAGATTTTGTAAATATCTTGTAGCATTCCTCACTGTGTGTATTTAAAGTCCCCCATGGCCTGAAGTGGTAGAGGCCAGTACTTTTCCATGAGCCACACGGGCCTAAGAAGGGGTGTGGCCTAATGTCAGCAGTACCAGTTAGACTTCCTGCTTTTTGTTTTGTTGGTTTGAAAGTTAAACTTTTTTTTTTTTGGTTGGGGGTATTTTTTTATTTTTTTTTTACTGATGAGTAGATACATGGCCATCTGCTTCTCTAGAAACCTGCAGAGCAATAAGTAAGTTGCAGGTAAAAAGATGTCAAAAGTGAAATTTACCATCATATGTTCAAAACAAATTAAGCTAAGCAGTTACGTATAAGAAAAACTGTTTTAGGTGTTATTTTACCCTTTAGGACACGGTACAGCACAGTTTCTTGGTACACCTCCCCCACATCTCTATTACATTGTTCACATGGTGCACTTGCAATTCAATGCAGTTATTTATTTATTTATTTATGAAGGAGGATGCATCTTTTAAAGGCATCAGTTTCTTATGTATTTTTGTGTTAATGTTCGGGGAAAGAACAGGTTATTTTAAATGTCGTCACACAACAAATTTTTCCAATTTGTCACATACTTTGTACATTTAGTTAAATACATGCCAAGTCAGCATTTGGAGACTAGCGACAACTAACAAGTCTGTATAGACCTAGTCCTACCAAGTCAGTGTGCCGTGTCGACGCTAAAACAAGCAGCAAACTCAGTCAGCACATTGCAGAGATAACAGTTGGGGGAGGGGCACATGGTAGGACAGATTGCTGGATGTTTTTTTTTGTCGTGAATGTAAAGAGACAGAAGAAAAATAAAAGCAAACAAAAAGGTTTTCTAAATATCCTACATATGAGTGATAATCCAGGTAGATAAATCTAACAAAGTTAGGTCAGGTACTCGGGACTAATTTTTCATTGTTGAAACGTTTCGTTTTTCATCCATTAACACTTTTGTCAGTCTGAGGAGCTGTGACAACTCAGTCTTATAGATGGCACCTTCTTATAGTTCATCAACCAGTTTGCTGGTGACAGCCAAAACTAGCTGTTCATGTAAAACGAGGACCTAACAAAGGTAAGTCCATCATTAAATGGGCGGGGTTCTCTGCGTCCACTGTCCCCCTCTTGCAATGCTGTTATTGCTAGTATCACTCAGTCCACGTGAATAGCAAACAACCATCAGAGCACTAACAATCAATTGTTCGGGGCCGTTTACACGACGCACATTTCGAGTGAAATCGCATCTTTTCCTCTGTTGTTCTCCCTTCATTTACACAACACCATCCCCCACTCTCCCTGAATCCAGAGGTTTTTGAAGCCAGGTCTCTCAGAGTGGAGATTTTTAGGGGAACCCCTCACCCCTGTGTAGCTGTGAAAAGCACTGAAAAGTGTGGTCACACGTGCACTACAGGCATCTATTTCACGTGTGGCACTTGAGTATAACATACCACATGTGCTAAGTAATAACCATAACAATAATAAACAGTACAGTATTTCTGTTATTGGTGGGACATGTAATGAAGCTATCTGGACATTATGTAATTAAAGTTACGTGATTTAAACTTCGCTGAGTTGATGGGGAGGAACATATTACGTTATTAAAGTTGAAAATGAAGACATCAGGGTTATTTTTTTATTTAACACCACAAACTGTATGTCACACAAACACTGATAAGGGGAAGGGGAATTTTAAGTGAATACTGTACTGTGATTGCCGGCGTACAAGCCGCTACTTTTTTCTCACACTTTGCAGCCTGCGGTTTATATGCATGAGTTGCTAATTTAATTTTTTTCATAAGTTTCATAAGTTATATATTTTTTATATTTTATTTTGACAGACTTCCTGCCATCTCTCTCTAACTTCCTTCTGTTGACTAACGTTTTCCGTTGACTGAGCTGGGCGCTCATGACTTCCAGCATCCTCCCCTCTTGGGTGCAGGTTTATAATAATTAGGCATGTAACGGTTGTAATGGGTATACCGAACCGTTTCGGTACACCACGTTCGGTTCGGTCCACCTGCGTACCGTTTTTTTCACTCATTAAACGTTCTTAACAGGGGAATATATGCACCGCGGAACAAAATTTCCTGGGCGCGTTTCAGCACGGAGCTATTTTCGCGTGGCACGCGCAGCATTTAGCCGTTAGCATCTCGTGCGGTCTCCTGTTTTTGAACGTTATAACTTTCTTGTTAAAAGACGAGCGCACGCGCAGCTTGTGTGGACTTTGTTTCATGAAGACTCTGCAGCAGCTGAGTGCGTGACGCAGCTCTCTGCAGCAGCAACACGTCACGTGAACGCGCTGGAAACTGTCATCCGAACGTGAACGAAGAGCTGTATTAAAACTACTTCATCCGAACGTGAACAGCAGCTGTATTAAAACTCCTTCATCAGGTAATAATCAGAGCGGTCCAGAGCAATAACACAAGCTGTATGAGTTTTTAAATCTCGAATCTAAGTCTGAACGTTGTTATATGCGCAGGCTTTAAAGTTACTGAGCGTCGCTATGAGACATTCATCACGTCAACACTTCAAAAAGTTCAGCTCTTTATGAAAAAACTAACTGATGTTGTCAACAACAAGCCCTGGACCAGATTAAAGCCCTGCCATGATGATGAAGAGTGAGAGATTCAATTGTTCAAGAGGTATTTTTTTTTATTATTATCTAAATAATCTTTTTTTTTATCATAATCTTATTAACTTGTTTTTTTTAATCTCTTTTGTTTTTTATTTCCAGTCTGTGACAGAGGTAAATCCACCTGCAGCTAAGTGATGACTGAACTGAACTCTGAACTGTTCCCACAGTCCCACCTGTCCCACCAAGAAGAAGTTGTGAGTACAGTAATGAGGACAAATACAGCCACACTGCTGCTACTGAACAAAAACTTGATTAGTTAGTTAGATTGTAAACAGTCTGTTGCTGCTTATTGTTCTGGTTCTGACTGTTATTGCATTTATTAAGATTTTTATTATTGTTCATATAGTTTATTTATTGTAGAGTGCTGTTTATTTAAAATATCATCCAAATGGGTCACTTTTATTTATTACTACAATACAATACAAACATATTTTTGGCATGTTTTCAAAATAAACATTTTGTAAATCTTTATTTTGTAAAAAAAAAAATAATAATAATTTGTACCGAAAATAAACCGAAAATAAACCGAACCGAGCCCTCCTTGTAATTGAACCGAACCGAAATGTGATTTTAGCGTACCGTGACACCGTACCCTTAATAATAATAATAATGTCTTTTCCTGTCATCTGTGTATGTTTCCCATACACAGACGAAATTCTTCTCTGCATTTAACCCAACCACCACCAGGTGGTGCAGTGAGCAGCCAGAAAGCGCCCGGGGAGCTGGAGAATTAGGTGTGCACTCATAGACACCCCAAGGTGTGTAGTCTTTCACACACACAGTGAATGCCCTCAGGTAGGGGTGTAACGATACACAAAACTCTCGAGACGAGACAAATTACAGAGTTCGCGAACGAGACGAGATTTTAATGTTAGTTCAAGAAAACTTCAAAGATCGGTTTTATGCCGCAAAAAGGCTTTTATTCTGTTTTAACATGTATTACAAACTCAACTGATGTCTTCATTTTACTGATTGAATCTCCTTAGACCTTAGAACGTTCAACTTTGTTTAAAAAAATAGATATTCACGCAGGACTTTCCAAAAATTGAACATAAATATCCGCATCAGCACTGAATCTGCAGCCGTCACTCACCAGTGTTGCCAGATTGGGCGGTTCACCGCGATTTTCCTTCTGACTTTTGCGGGTAAAGAGTGCTTTGGGTGGGTGGGACTCTATCTGGCAACACCGGTCACACCGGTGTTTACACAAGTGTGTCTTTACATTCGGGGCAGCGTCGGCAGCGCCGGGACCCTCCATCAATGTAGAGGCGTCTGCGGCACCGGGACCCTCCATCAGTAGTTGGGGCGTCTTCTATAGCAACTTCATCCGGCGAAGCCATGCTGTCCGTGACGCTGACTTGCTAGGGGCTCTGCTAGCATTAGCATTAGCGACTCGCGAGACAACGTTACCTCTCAACGAGAGATATCGCGGGAGTTTAATATCGCGAGATCTCGTACAACGAGATCTCGTTACACCCCTACCCTCAGGTAATCACATGAACCAAACCTCTTGCTCAGGGTTTCAAATTCCCTACCATAACTCCACCCACTCTGTCATCATGTGACCAGAAGTCGAACCTGAATGACCAACGAAGTACTCTCATGGACCATACCCCAAGATGGATGTGCATTAATTTCTTCAGATCGTTCGTGTCGTCACCATGTTTTGCGCCTGATGCACAGACCTATTGGTCTGTTCAGCAATAATGGAAAATGCATGGAGAATTTCTTACAATGTAGCTTTCAAGTTAAAAGCCATTGTTCTGGCTGTCGAGTTTTTAAGGGAACTTGACGTCAGTAGTACTCACTACCTTCATTGGTTCGTTCGACCAGTGGGAGGGAGTTACTTGAACTTAAAGATGTCAGAAAGTGTGAAGGTTGTTTCAGGATAACAGAGAAAGATTGTTTTAAAGGGGACCACATATTCAAAATTCACTTTTTAATGGTTTTTTTACTCAACTTTGGGTATGTACTTCATAAAAAAACTGTGCTAGGGCCAAAAAAATAAAATAAAAATAATAATAATAATGAATTCCATTTATAATGCACTTTTCATTAATAAAAATCTCAAAGTGCTACAAAGTGTAATAAAGCAAAGATCAAAATAAAACAAGTGATAAAATCAATAATAATATCGACTAAGATCAAAGATAAAATCATGTGGATGCAGATTAGGCTTGCTTAAAAAATAAATAAAATAAAACAAGTGATAAAATCAAGTAAAATCAATAATGATATCAGCTAAGATCAAAGATAAAATCATGTGGAGGCAGAATAGGCTTGCTTAAAAAGAAAGGTCTTTATGCTGCTTTTAAAGTCAACCAGTGACTGTGGAGCTCTCAGGTCATCAGGGAGGGAGTTCCACAGGCGGGGGGCAGCCACACAGAATGCTCGGTCTCCCATGGTCCTCAATTTGGTCCGAGGAATATGAAGGAAATTACTGTTCTGTGATCGTAGAGACCGGGTGGATGAATATGGTGCAAGAATGTCCTTTAGATAATCTGGTGAAGTGCCGTGCAAGCATTGATGTGTAATGAGAGCAGTTTTGTACTGAATTCTGTAGGTGACAGGAAGCCAATGGAGGTTATGGAGAATGGGTGTAATATGTTCAAATTTACGAACTCTCAACAGAATCCTTGCTGCGCTGTTTTGAATGTATTAAAAATACAAATAAAAAATAAAAAATATATAAAAATGCACCCAGTGGTTTATTTACTCTTAAGTATATTTATTTATCTTTGATAGAAACACTTTGTTTTCACTTCCTACGGTTTATGATGTCACAAACCGCAGCCGCAACCCATAACCCCAACCTTTGTCCCGCCCCGTCACCTAGCAACCCCTGGTGATGCTCCACCCACTTCAGTATGAAAGAGGTGACGGTTGTTTTTCCTTATTTCATGTCAGCACAATGGCTAAAAATGTCACAGAGTCTAGCCAGCTAACGTGAGCGTTGCGAAGATTCTCTAACCCTCCTGGCCCAGATAATGGCATAGTTTTCAGATGGGAGTCTTGAATGAACAGCGATGCAGCATGTTGCAGTTGTGTGTGTGTGTTGGTTTATGTGTCATAGCAGGCCAGACTACGTACCGCTAAACCACATTAACCAACCTGTGTGTGTGTGTGTATGTGTGTGCGCGTGCGCTGATTGAGGGAGACAGCTATGGAGTTTTAACGCTGTCATTAGGGGGGAGAGAAAATGCACACCCTCGAGAGAACAAATGAGACCCGCGCGAGCGCAAATCAGACCCCGTGAGCGTGTGTGTGTCCGCTGCGAGTGACATCCGCTCCCTCCAGCGCGCGCGCACAGGGGGAGGGAGGGAGACGTATTACAGAGGAAAAATTAAAAATGACACGACAACTTGTACACGTCTGATCTGTCCCACAATAAATACGTTGCGGTCCAGTTCAGCTCAGCTCAGGGCTCTGGGTGGCAGTAACGCGAGTTCAGACATCCTCGTCTGACTTTGGAGGGCGGAGTTAATGTAAACAGATCTTTGAAGGGCGTGGCCACGAGATCTCATAAGAGTCTCTTGTGATTTAATTTGTGTCTTGATTCAAATTAATAAAATAAATCGGTGTTCTGTCCTTGTTCTTGAAGTTTCAAAGAAAAGGTGTTTCAATACAGTTTTCAGAGACCAGGGTCTGGTCGACTACATATCTTGTAGCACACGTAGCATTAGTAGCCTAGCATCACGTTGCAGTCTCCTGTTTGGGAACATTATGTCTTTCTTGTAAAAAGACAAGTGAACAAATCCAAAGCTGTGTGTCGACGTTGTTTCATGGAGATTGGATCTGCAGCAGCAACACGTCGCACTTGAAACAACGTCATCCAAACGTGAACGTAGCTTGGTTCAAAGACCGACAACAGCA
>JBBPBX010059221.1:0-10212 GCA_038048925.1 Garcialebias charrua | reverse complement strand
GTATGACGTCTGTACGCAGCTTAATGCAAATGGCAGCTCAGTACAATCTAAAGTTACATCAAATGGATGTTAAGACGGCCTATTTACATGCTCCTATTGACTGTGAGGTATACGTGGAGCAGCCTGGGGGTTTTGAAGTCAACACAGATTCAGATGAAAAACTAGTTTGTAAATTAAACAAATCACTGTATGGTTTAAAACAATCAGGACGCAACTGGTATAAAATGCTCCATGACTATTTGGATGAAAATGGTTTCATACAGAATCCTGCTGATCACTGTGTTTATACAAGACAAAACTTAAATGAGAGAATAATTGTTGTTTTTTGGGTTGATGACCTCATCATAGCAGCAAATGATGATCTTTTGATAAACAGTATGCTGGTGAAGATTCTCAGTCATCCAGGACATGATAAAATCAAAAAAGGCGTTCAATACAGGATCAACTGGACTTTATTTGTTGCAGAAAACGTTTCGACTTCTGTCCAGAAGTCTTTTTCAGAATTGAAAAAGACTTCTGGACAGAAGTCGAAACGTTTTCTGCAACAAATAAAGTCCAGTTGATCCTGTATTGAACGCCTTTTTGATTTTGATAAACAGAGTAAAAGAAATGCTGAAAACAAGGTTTAAAATGAAGGACATGGGAACACTTAAATATTTCTTGGGCATTGACTTTACACAGACAGATGGTGAAGTAAAAATGAACCAAAAGATGTACATACAGAAAATTCTTGAAAGATTTGGTATGTCTGAATGTAGCACAAGGTGCACCCCATGTGAACAGAAGTTAAACTTTGAGTGTGACAGTAAACTTGTTGATCCGAGACATTATCGTGAGCTTGTGGGTAGTTTGATTTATGTTATGACATGTACAAGACCTGATCTTAGTTGGGTTGTGAGCAGACTTTCACAGTGTTTAGCTCAACCAAGAGAATGTAACCTGATCACAGCTAAACATGTGCTGAGGTACCTGAAAGGGACAATGGATAACAGCTTATGCTATAAGAGATGTGAAGAGAAACTTCAACTTGTAGCATATAGTGATGCAGACTGGGCAGGAGAACAAAGTGACAGGAAAAGCACTACAGGGTATTGTTTCAGCCTTAACAAAAATGGACCTGTTGTCTCATGGAAGTCAAAGAAGTAACAAACAGTGGCTTTATCAACATGTGAGGCAGAATATATGGCCCTGGCAGCAACAACACAGGAAAGTCTTTACCTTATACAGCTCTTAAGTGCAATGGACAAAGATTGTGTATGCATGCCAGTGACAATATTTGGGGATAACCAAGGAGCGATAGCCTTAACAAAAAACCCTGTATACCATCAAAGATGCAAACACATTGATGTTAAATACCATTTTGTCAGGTCTGCGTTAGATGCTGGCAAAATAACAATTGTTTATTGTTCAACAGTAGATATGGTTGCAGACATCTTTACCAAACCGTCTACAAAAGTGAAATTCCAGAAGTTTGTACATTTCATATTTGGGGATATAAAATAATGTCGTTGTACAGTGTTGTATGCATTTTTTTTTCCTTTTTATACAACTGAAGAAAAAAAAGTGTGTGAAACAATGACTGTGTATATAATGTAAATTTGTGATTTTGTACAGTGAGAGAGCGAGTGTGGGTGTTAAGATTAGTCACGTGAGTTATTGTGCGCTCTTCACGTACGTCATCACCAAAGGTGGGCACCAAACCGCTATGAACCGCTAATGCGCTAATCCGCTTATAGCGTACCTAAACATTTTTATCAGCGTTACAGCGGAGTTACTAACTTTTATAATTCATAAGCGGATTTGTGCTATTTTTATTTAAAATGCAGTACCGCTAATAACTAATTATCTATCAGTAAAAACGAAAAAAAAAAACTTATTTACAGGCTCTTATGCTGGCTCCGTAGCTGCTTGTTTACTTTTCCCCCCTTGGTGAGGGAGCAGAGAGGAGGGTCGGAGGGGGGGAGGGAGCAGAGGGGTGAACAGACGTGGATCTATTCTACCATGTAGGCAAATGAATGGCCCGCCCCGGCCAGTCACCTACTAACATTGCTGCTGCTTGTTAATGTACATTTAACATAAAAATAATTATAGTTACGATGAAAACAATCATTAAAAAACGCAATACAAAAACCGGTCGATTTCTGTATCCCCCCCTACTAAAAATGGACTATTCCATCTTGACATCTTCCGGGTCAGAGGTGAACTCGGATGCTAACGATTATGGCTAGCTGGTTGTGCTGGGTCTTTTCATAAATCCGCAGAGAACCCCGCTGTTTCAAGCCAAATTAACCCGGCCGGAGGATTCTATTGTGTGTTCTGTGTCCACCACGCAACAGTGAGTTGTTAGTTTTATGTATTTGGGTTGCTTTTCATGTATAAATGCGGTGGCGAGATGCCCGTGTATTTGAGATTTAAAAGTGGTGTTAGGGATTAAAGATCATTCTCTTTTTTGTTACTTTCGTGGCCGAATAGAATATATGTACGTAAAGTATTAAATAAATCCTTTGATTTTTGTAATTTCATCCTCTTAGGATCATTTTAGTTACTTTTCATTAAATCTGTTGACTGCCTATAGAATTTTGGAATTGGTTTAATTTATTTTTCGGTTGCGCAACAAAAATAAATTACTATTTGTTTTTTTGAAACAATATTGAATATAAGTAGCGGTTTAAATTAGCTTCCCCTGATTTTCATAAGACATTTGTGCTTTTGAAATTGTGGACCTAAAAAAATTAATAAGCGTTTTAGAAGTTGTGGAACTAATTTTTTGATTAGCGTTGCCCACCACTGGCCATAACTGTGGGACTACTTAAGGCATGGTGTTGACGCAGCTGTATTGATTGGAGTGGATGGTAAAAGAGTCTGTATGTATCTGATGGATTTCCTGCGTGAAATAAACCTCCTGAACTAAAAGCTGAATCGTGAACCGTTCTTTGTCTGACCTATCCTGCCCCAAGATGACGAACCGAACACTTTTAACTAGTGTTCATCTTTTTTATCTTTTAGCTCGTGTTGTGTATTAGGTTCAGCTTGTTCGGCTGGTTTCAGCAGATTCTTTCAGCTCAGCGTTCAGTTTCTCAAACGAGAATTATTTTTACAAACTGATCCTGACGCTGCAGAGAAAAGCAGCTGAAGAAAATGCATCGATGGATCCAAACTACTCTGTCATGAGTTCAGAAGAGGAACATGAAGATGAACTACATTTCCCATGAGCGTTAGCTCCAGCAGCTGCTGCCTCATGGGAGATGTAGTTGTTGAAGGCTCAGTGAAGCTTTGTGGTGGATGTTTCCTGAAATGAGGAGGTGTTCAGATGGTGTGGACAGAAAGTGACAGGAACATGTTGAAGCTTTAAAAATCATCTCAACATGAACTGTGTGACAGACTTTTAGAACAGAGGCTGAGTTCAGGACTTCAGCAGGAACTCTGCAAACACCTGAACTTCTCCACACGTCTCACTGAAGCACGTGGACTTCTTTCCACGGGAGATGTTTACATTATCAGCAGGGGGTCAGCGAAAAACTTCCACCTTGAGAGCAGGATCAGAAAAGTATCAGAGTCAAAGAGGGGGGCCAGCAGCGTCGTGTAGGCGATAAGCAAAGTCGCAAAGAGAAAGTAGCGGTTACACACAAAATACGCGCCGTGTAAACTGGCCCTAAGGCCCTGTTTACACGGACACTGTGTGGGGGAAACGGATGTTTTGGGTATGTTAATTAGGTGAAAAGTTTTGCGTTGACACGGGCGAATTCTGTGGATACGACTCTCTCCCCCACCCACCCCCCGTCCTCATGATTTCACTGTAGTTACCATGCTGGGCCATTAGATGGCGCTGTGATTTTTGGAACCTTCACTACTGCGCATGCGTGCTGCCTGAGGTAAACAGAGCAGCCGAGGCAGCCTGCCTCGTCTGTTTTCCTCTCTGGCTAAAATCAGCTAACTACAAGTTGTTGTCAACAAGTTAACAACAAGTTAAAGCTGGAATTTGGATAAGAGTCAACAGATTTGACACCAAGTGGGACCGCTTCATCTAACAAGCTGCACACCAGTTGCTGACTGGACCGGAACCGCGTCGACATGTCTGACTTTAGTCCATGAGAATCAGCTGATTTCCAGCAGCGCTACAAGGTAAACAATGTTCTTAATAATGTTTCCTTGTGTTTAGTTCGATCACAGAACAACCAACTGAGGTTTTATTTTTATTTTTTTCCTGCGAGGTCGAAGCTGTTCCACGAAGCGGACCGGCGGTTCGGATCTGGGTCCAGTGTCCACCAGGATGAAAACAACAGAGTCCAGTTCATTAAAGTTCGATTAACGTGTTTTTAAAAGTGTTCAATTTAATTCTCAGTGTTTGTGACATGAGTTTGTGGTGTTGAATAAACAAATAAATTAAAAATCAACCTGGTGTCTTCATTTTCAGCAGCATGTTAGGCATGACGTAACGAGTCCAGATAGATTCATTTTGCTCAGATAAATTTAAATATCTCCCACGCTAACATAAATTCATAAATTGTTTAAGGAAATTCTACCATTACTGTTCATTGTTCTTTAGTTTTAGCAGGTCGCTTTCGTAAATGAGCCCATGAGGTTCAAAAGATTTACCTGACTAAATAAAGGTTGAATGAATGAATGAATAAATACTGTTTATTATTGTTAAACTGTTAATATATAGCACATTTAGTATGTTATAGTGCAGCGTGACACGTGAAATGTCCGACTGCCTCGTTAACAGCGACAACTGGATCCAGGCAGCTGGCTCTCTTCCAACACAGATGCAGGTAAGGTGTAGAATTAAATATGAGAATCAAAATATATTCCATCAGCTGTAGTTCAGAAAGTGGTGCGTGTGTCCACTGTCCAGTCAACCGCCATTGTTAAAATGCCGGCTGTCTGCGCGTGCGTGCTGCGTGCATGTGTTCAAACAAAAGCTCCGCGGGAGATGTTTACATTATCAACGGGGGGTCAGCGAAAAAGATCCACCCTGAGAGCTGGATCAGAAAAGCATCGGATCCAGGGGAGGGGGGACAGTGAACTCGTGTAGGCAATAAGCAAAGACGCAGAGAGAAAGGAGCGGTTCCACTCAAAATATGCGCTGACACTAGCCGTGTTTCCATCAAGGTTTCTAGGTGCGCATTTTGAAGTATCGCAGCAGAAAAGCTTAATGGAAACGGCAAAATACGAAGTTACTTCCTGAAATTCGCCAAAAAGTTTATACGCTCGCTTGAGGTGGTTTTTGGGAGCTGCGAAACCGAGCAGCTGCGCAAAACGACAGATGTGTTGCAGAAAGTGCCTCCACTGCATGTGATGAATGGCTCAGTGAGTGGTGTGTGTGGGAGGGTGAGATGTGTGTCGGCCGTCCGCCGGCCAGAAGAGGGCGCTACGTGCTCATGTTCTGCACATGTTGAGAAGAGCAAGACGTGACGGTGTGTGTGTGTGGAGAAAAAGTAAACGGCAAAGTAAAACGCGGCTGTAAGAAAGTCTGTTTGTGCACCTGTTGGCTGTAATTATTATTAAAAACAAGAGGATTAACCTGCAGCCACCGTGTGGTTTATGTGCAAGGCAAGTGAGGGAGTTAACCCTGAAGCAGAGACTTCAGCCCTGGAGGAAGATCTCCCCTGTGTCTTTTGACCACGGATGAAAGACTGAGCAGGAAAGGTTAACACTGGCGACCACGAAGGGACCTCTTCGCCTTGCTGGACAAGTGGTGAGCTTTGAATGAGAGAGATAATAACGGCTAGCAATAAAGCCGAGAGACTGCATTAGCCTGCTATATTAGCCTGCTATTTAACAACCACAAGATGGACGCCGCCGCCCGCTCCTTTAAAGACTATGGGTTTGAAACAGATTATTCCAACCCGTTTATGACATTGGATATTTCTTCTGAGAGCGCAGTGTGCAGAAAAGCTGCCAAAGATGTGAAATGTGAACATTACAACCCTTTTCTGTGTGATGAACGCTGTTTTAGCTCGTACGCTAAAGGAGGGGACATGTTTGCACCGCACCAAGGCCCCGCTCAGCCACAGTTTACTCCTACAAATCCATTCATTGATGCCAAATGTCAAGGTTATAACGCTCATGGAGGGGCTGCAGATGACAGAATGCATTTCTACTCAACCCCCACGTTTCAAATGAAAGATAATTATATGGACTCCAACCCATTTACTTCTGCTCATATGCAAAGTTTTGTGCACAGCACGCCGGCCCCTGTCAACCCAGTGACATTTCCAGCTGTGCATTGTACCCCTTCTCATAACCTGGATGGAACGATAAGCTACAAGCAAACCCCTGCACGGCCCCAGCCCCGATTAAAACCAAATAAAACTCGTTTCATGGTGCAGCAGCCTTTATCCGACAGTGAGGAGGATGGAGATCCTAGAGAGAGGGTCCCCACCTTACGTCCGGGCCAATACGACGGTACCACACCATGGACAGAATTTCTGCACAGGTTTGAGAGCTGCGCCGAAGCGAACTATTGGTCCGAAAAGACTATGACAGTGCAGCTGAAATTCTGCCTGGTTGGCGCAGCGGGGGCCATTGTCCACAGAAACCCTCGCTCTTACAGATGGGACTACCGCCGCCTGGTGGACGAACTGGAAACTGCATACGGCCCATCTTCTGATCATGCCGCTGCGGTTGCAGTAGAGCTGAGGCAGCGTGTACGGAAACATGGAGAGGACCTGCACGTTTTCAGAGACGATATTTACGGGAAAGTGGCTGTGGCTTATGGTGGCAGAGCAGAAGCTGAACAGGACTCTATTGCTGTTGAAGTTTTCACAAACGGTTTGGGTGATGCTGAAATAGTTCAGAAACTATTAGAGCAACGACCAGCCACGCTCGCCCGTGCATATGAAATAGCCCATGCTCATGAGACCACAAAAAGGGCTGCAGCTTATGTCACCAGTACCATGCAGTCAGGAGCCCGCGGCATGGTTGAACGACGGCCCAGAGCTGCTGTAGTCAGAGCCAATGACCAACATGAAAGTGTTAATAAAACTACACCTGTAACCAACCCTTCACCGAATCAGTTTGCCACACACCCACCCTCAGCCTTTAATAACCGCAAAAATTTGGCGAAGGGGAGAGTCCGTTGCCACAATTGTCAAGGTTGGGGTCACATCCAGAAGCAGTGCCCCTCGCCCCACAAGACCACCAAAGCTTTGACATTCAGTAGCTCCTCCGGTGATACCCAAGAACCCACCGTGCTCCACCTGAAAGGCCATAGCCAAGAAATGAGTATCCTCATGCGAATCTATGAAGTGGAGGTGTGTGCTGTGTTGGACAGTGGGGCACGGAGAAATGTGCTGCCGTTGCGCTACTTTAATTCCATCCATCCTGACATGAGACCTCAGCTGCATTCATCAATTGTTGAGACTTTACTGGGGGTGGGACCTGTAGATGTGCCAGTGCTGGGTGAGGCCCAGATACCTGTCAGCATCAACAATCGTCAGGTGGATGTAGATTTTATTGTAGCAGATATAACAGGGTTAGAAGTGCTGCTGGGGCATCCCTTCCTCACACAAGCTGAAGCCCGTCTTGATTTTGGCAGACACCGCATCATTCTGTTTGGTGAAGAAGTGCCCTACTACCAATCTGAATCTGACCTGAAGTCGCATGCAGTGAAAATATCCAGAACTGTGGTGGTGGAACCAGGACAGGAGTATGTTGTGAAGGGCAGCGTGCATCTAAGTGGGACAGCCCGCAGTGACATGATACTTAGCCCCACCAAGGGTTTTGTGGAGAAACACAAAGTACTCCTCGCCAGAGTTTTAGTTCATCCCCAGACGTCCAAGACGGTCCCCCTTCGCCTCTTTAATCCTGGCAACAAAGCTGTGACCATCAAAGAAGGATCCATGGCTGGTCTCCTCCAGCCAGCTGAAGCCATGCAGTCTTCCTATGTCTCACCGGCCGCAGACTCACCAGCCAGCTCCCCTGTAGTTCCTCTGCACCTGGAAGAGCTCTATGCCCAGAGCTCTAGGGACCTCAATGATGGTGAATGTCTCCAACTTAAACGTTTGTTTTCTACTTATGGACATGTGTTCTCTACTGGGCCTACTGACCTGGGCCGAACCAACCTCGTCCAGCACGATATTGTACTTCGTCCAGGTGCCCCGATCAAACAACCTCCACGTAAGATGGCGAAAGAGAAGCAACAATACGCCAACCAGCAGATACATGACAGCCTACAGAACGGTCTCGCCCAAAGCAGCCACAGCAGCTGGGCCTCACCCATAGTTATGGTACGTAAGAAGGATGGGACCTATCGGCTCTGCATCGATTACAGGGTTCTCAATGAGCGAACCATACCGGATGCGTATCCTCTGCCCCGTATCCAGGACACGTTGGATACACTGTCTACTGCCAGATGGTTCAGCACGTTGGACCTTACTTCAGGTTACTGGCAGGTGGAGCTGACGCCGAGAGCACGCAAAGCAGCTGCATTCTGCGCCAGGACAGGTCTCTTTGAGTGGAATGTCATGCCGTTTGGATTATGCAACGCCCCGGCGACATTCCAGCGGCTGATGGACCGTGTTTTAGCTGGCATGCAATGGGAGACCTGTCTGGTCTACCTGGACGACATCATCGTGCTGGCGAGGAATGTGTCAGAAATGTTGCAGCGGCTTGACCAGGTGTTTTACAGACTCCAACAAGCTAACCTGAAATTAAAACCTGCCAAATGCTGCCTTTTCCGCCGCGAGGTGGTTTACCTAGGTCACATAGTGTCTGAACAGGGTATAGCTACGGACCCCAGCAAGGTCCAAAAGGTCCAAATGTGGCCCACTCCATCGTCCATCCAGGAGGTTCGACGTTTCATCGGCCTGGCCTCATACTATCGCCGATTTGTAAAAGACTTTGCATCTATTGCTGAACCCCTTCATAACCTAACCATGAAAAATGCACGTTTCCAGTGGCATGCTGAACACCAAGCTGCTTTCGACGAGTTAAAGTGTCGTCTCACCTCAGCCCCCATTCTTGGCTATCCCCTGGACTGCGGTGAAATGATACTCGACACTGATGCGAGTGACACCGGCATTGGTGCTGTACTGTCGCAGATGCAGGAGGGTGTGGAACGAGTGTTGGCTTATGGCAGTCGCAAGTTGGCAAAGCCTGAACAAAACTACTGCACAACAAGACGTGAACTTCTGGCCATAGTGGATTTCACATCCCATTTTCGCCAGTATCTCCTCGGCCGGCCGTTCAAGGTGCGTACGGACCACAGCAGTCTGCGCTGGCTGACCAAAATGAGAGAGCCAGAAGGACAGTTAGCTCGATGGCTTGAGAAGCTGGCTGAATATGAGTTTGAGATTATCCACCGCCCGGGTCGACAGCACACCAATGCTGACAGCCTCTCCAGGAGACCCTGCCGCCAGTCCTGCCCATGTAAAGTGCCAAATTTTTCTACATCACCCAAAACTATCAACCATCAAGCTGTCCAGTGTGATTTGAACTCTGACACCAGCTCCCTGTTGCTGAGTTCAGTGGGGGTAGAGGACCGACCACCCACTGCCGCAGTTTGTCCAGTGGGGGTAGAGGACAGACCACCCACCACAGCAGTTTGTCCAGTGGGGGTAGAGGACAGACCACCCACCACAGCAGTTTGTCCAGTGGGGGTAAGTCAAAACACCCTCACATCAGATATAGAGACTTTAGACCAAAACACTTCCACTGATACAGACAAACCGCATCAGAATGCTCATATTGATGGATGCACTGTGAAATTGACTGAAAAAATATACGTGGCCGGGTCGGGGAGGAGGTCCTGCCCCAAGTGGAGGAGTTTAAGTATCTCGGGATCTTGTTCACGAATGAGGGAAAACTGGAGCGTGAGATCGATAGGCGGATAGGTGCAGCGTCCGCAGTGAAGCGGGCGCTGTACCGGTCTGTCGTGGTGAAGAGAGAGCTGAGTCAAAAGGCAAAGCTCTCAATTTACCGATCGATCTACGTTCCCACCCTCATCTATGGTCATGAGCTCTGGGTTATGACCGAAAGAACGAGATCTCGGATACAAGCGGCTGAAATGAGTTTTCTCCGCAGGGTGTCTGGACTCTCCCTTAGAGATAGGGTGAGAAGCTCAGTCATCCGGGAGGGACTCGGAGTAGAGCCGCTGCTTCTCCACATCGAGAGGAGCCAGTTGAGGTGGCTCGGGCATCTGGTTAGGATGCCTCCTGGACGCCTCCCTGGTGAGGTGTTCCGGGCATGTCCCACCGGGAGGAGACCCAG
>JBBPBX010059220.1:0-21842 GCA_038048925.1 Garcialebias charrua | reverse complement strand
TTTGGGCTTGTTTTCATGGGGCTGGTCGCGTGTTTCTGTCGTGAGATCTGGCAACACTGATCAGCTGATGGTTGTCTCGTTGCAGGACGAGCTGCTGAAGATGACGCACAGAGAAAACTGGAAGTGAGTTCTTCATGTTTCACCTTTAAACCTGCGCATGGCGTTTAACTCCAGGTGTGCTACTAACTCCAGATGTGCTCACCTCCTGCAGGACGCAGCACGAGCGTGTGCGTGTGAAGCACCGTGGGCACGAGGCCATGCACGCAGAGATGGTTCTGATCCTCGTGGCCACGCTGCTGGTGGCTCAGATAGTTCTGGTGCAGTGGAGGCAGAGGCATCACCGCTCCTACAACGTGAGTGATGCCACCGCCAGGACTTGAACCCCCGGCTCCACGCCTTAAACATCTGTCCTCCTCCAGCTCGCCACTCTGCTCCAGATGTGGGTAGTTCCGCTGTACTTCACCGTCAAACTGTACTGGTGGAGGTTCCTGTCCATGTGGGGGATGTTCTCCGTGGTCACCAGCTACGTGATCTTCAGAGCCACGCGCAAGCCGCTGTCCTGCCGCACGCCGAGGTGAGCGCGCTCGGGGGCGTGGCCATTTTCAAATCATCTGCGATAAACCTCCGGTTCTGACAGATGGAGCCGCTGAAACCAAATGAAGTCTTTGTATTCCTCTTCAGGATGGTCTACAAGTGGTTCCTGCTGATCTACAAGCTGAGTTACGCTGTGGGAGAACTGGGCTACCTGGCCATCATGTTCACCATGTTCGGCTTCAACGTCTTCTTCAGGCGAGTCCCCACACAGTCCACATGTCTCCATCAGAGACACATGTCTCCATCAGAGACAGATGTCTCCCAGATGTCTCCATCAGAGACAGATGTCTCCATCAGAGACAGATGTCTCCCAGATGTCTCCATCAGAGACAGATGTCTCCATCAGAGACACATGTCTCCCAGATGTCTCCATCAGAGACAGATGTCTCCATCAGAGACAGATGTCTCCCAGATGTCTCCATCAGAGACAGATGTCTCCATCAGAGACACATGTCTCCCAGATGTCTCCATCAGAGACACATGTCTCCATCAGAGACAGATGTCTCCCAGATGTCTCCATCAGAGACAGATGTCTCCATCAGAGACACATGTCTCCCAGATGTCTCCATCAGAGACACATGTCTCCATCAGAGACAGATGTCTCCCAGATGTCTCCATCAGAGACAGATGTCTCCATCAGAGACAGATGTCTCCCAGATGTCTCCATCAGAGACAGATGTCTCCATCAGAGACACATGTCTCCCAGATGTCTCCATCAGAGACACATGTCTCCATCAGAGACAGATGTCTCCCAGATGTCTCCATCAGAGACAGATGTCTCCATCAGAGACACATGTCTCCCAGATGTCTCCATCAGAGACACATGTCTCCATCAGAGACAGATGTCTCCCAGATGTCTCCATCAGAGACAGATGTCTCCATCAGAGACAGATGTCTCCCAGATGTCTCCATCAGAGACAGATGTCTCCATCAGAGACACTCAATGTCTCCCAGATGTCTCCATCAGAGACAGATGTCTCCATCAGAGACAGATGTCTCCCAGATGTCTCCATCAGAGACAGATGTCTCCATCAGAGACAGATGTCTCCCAGATGTCTCCATCAGAGACAGATGTCTCCATCAGAGACATATGTCTCCCAGATGTCTCCATCAGAGACAGATGTCTCCATCAGAGACAGATGTCTCCCAGATGTCTCCATCAGAGACACATGTCTCCATCAGAGACAGATGTCTCCCAGATGTCTCCATCAGAGACACATGTCTCCATCAGAGACAGATGTCTCCCAGATGTCTCCATCAGAGACAGATGTCTCCATCAGAGACAGATGTCTCCATCAGAGACAGATGTCTCCATCAGAGACACATGTCTCCCAGATATCTCCATCAGAGACAGATGTCTCCATCAGAGACAGATGTCTCCATCAGAGACACATGTCTCCATCAGAGACACATGTCTCCCCGATATCTCCATCAGAGACAGATGTCTCCATCAGAGACAGATGTCTCCATCAGAGACACATGTCTCCCAGATATCTCCATCAGAGACAGATGTCTCCATCAGAGACTCATGTCTCCCAGATATCTCCATCAGAGACAGATGTCTCCATCAGAGACAGATGTCTCCATCAGAGACACATGTCTCCCAGATATCTCCATCAGAGACAGATGTCTCCATCAGAGACAGATGTTTCCATCAGAGACAGATGTCTCCATCAGAGACACATGTCTCCATCAGAGACAGATGTCTTCCAGATGTCTCCATCAGAGACACATGTCTCCATCAGAGACAGATGTCTCCATCAGAGACACATGTTTCCCAGATATCTCCATCAGAGACAGATGTCTCCATCAGAGACAGATGTCTCCATCAGAGACACATGTCTCCCAGATATCTCCATCAGAGACAGATGTCTCCATCAGAGACAGATGTTTCCATCAGAGACAGATGTCTCCATCAGAGACACATGTCTCCATCAGAGACAGATGTCTTCCAGATGTCTCCATCAGAGACACATGTCTCCATCAGAGACAGATGTCTCCCAGATGTCTCCATCAGAGACAGATGTCTCCATCAGAGACAGATGTCTCCCAGATGTCTCCATCAGAGACACATGTCTCCATCAGAGACAGATGTCTCCATCAGAGACAGATGTCTCCCAGATGTCTCCATCAGAGACAGATGTCTCCATCAGAGACATATGTCTCCCAGATATCTCCATCAGAGACAGATGTCTCCATCAGAGACAGATGTCTCCCAGATGTCTCCATCAGAGACACATGTCTCCCAGATATCTCCATCAGAGACAGATGTCTCCATCAGAGACAGATGTCTCCATCAGAGACACATGTCTCCATCAGAGACACATGTCTCCATCAGAGACACATGTCTCCCAGATATCTCCATCAGAGACACATGTCTCCATCAGAGACAGATGTCTCCATCAGAGACAGATGTCTCCCAGATATCTCCATCAGAGACAGATGTCTCCCAGATGTCTCCATCAGAGACACATGTCTCCCAGATATCTCCATCAGAGACAGATGTCTCCATCAGAGACAGATGTCTCCATCAGAGACAGATGTCTCCCAGATATCTCCATCAGAGACACATGTCTCCATCAGAGACACATGTCTCCATCAGAGACAGATGTCTCCCAGATATCTCCATCAGAGACACATGTCTCCATCAGAGACACATATCTCCATCAGAGACAGATGTCTCCATCAGAGACACATGTCTCCATCAGAGACAGATGTCTTCCAGATGTCTCCATCAGAGACACATGTCTCCATCAGAGACAGATGTCTCCCAGATGTCTCCATCAGAGACATATGTCTCCATCAGAGACAGATGTCTCCCAGATGTCTCCATCAGAGACAGATGTCTCCATCAGAGACAGATGTCTCCCAGATGTCTCCATCAGAGACAGATGTCTCCCAGATGTCTCCATCAGAGACAGATGTCTCCCAGATGTCTCCATCAGAGACACATGTCTCCATCAAAGACACATGTCTCCCAGATATCTCCATCAGAGACAGATGTCTCCATCAGAGACAGATGTCTCCCAGATGTCTCCATCAGAGACAGATGTCTCCATCAGAGACAGATGTCTCCCAGATGTCTCCATCAGAGACAGATGTCTCCATCAGAGACACATGTCTCCATCAGAGACACATGTCTCCATCAGAGACAGATGTCTCCCAGATGTCTCCATCAGAGACATATGTCTCCATCAGAGACAGATGTCTCCATCAGAGACAGATGTCTCCATCAGAGACAGATGTCTCCCAGATGTCTCCATCAGAGACACATGTCTCCATCAGAGACAGATGTCTCCCAGATGTCTCCATCAGAGACAGATGTCTCCATCAGAGACAGATGTCTCCATCAGAGACAGATGTCTCCCAGATGTCTCCATCAGAGACAGATGTCTCCATCAGAGACAGATGTCTCCCAGATATCTCCATCAGAGACAGATGTCTCCATCAGAGACAGATGTCTCCCAGATGTCTCCATCAGAGACACATGTCTCCCAGATATCTCCATCAGAGACATATGTCTCCATCAGAGACAGATGTCTCCATCAGAGACACATGTCTCCATTAGAGACACATGTCTCCCAGATATCTCCATCAGAGCAGAGACAGATGTCTCCATCAGAGACACATGTCTCCATCAGAGACACATGTCTCCCAGATATCTCCATCAGAGCAGAGACAGATGTCTCCATCAGAGACACATGTCTCCCAGATATCTCCATCAGAGACAGATGTCTCCATCAGAGACAGATGTCTCCATCAGAGACAGATGTCTCCCAGATGTCTCCATCAGAGACAGATGTCTCCATCAGAGACACATATCTCCATCAGAGACAGATGTCTCCATCAGAGACACATGTCTCCATCAGAGACACATGTCTCCATCAGAGACAGATGTCTCCCAGATGTCTCCATCAGAGACACATGTCTCCATCAGAGACACATGTCTCCCAGATGTCTCCATCAGAGACACATGTCTCCATCAGAGACAGATGTCTCCCAGATGTCTCCATCAGAGACAGATGTCTCCCAGATGTCTCCATCAGAGACACATGTCTCCATCAGAGACACATGTCTCCATCAGAGACACATGTCTCCCAGATGTCTCCATCAGAGACAGATGTCTCCCAGATGTCTCCATCAGAGACAGATGTCTCCCAGATGTCTCCATCAGAGACACATGTCTCCATCAGAGACACATGTCTCCATCAGAGACAGATGTCTCCATCAGAGACAGATGTCTCCCAGATGTCTCCATCAGAGACAGATGTCTCCATCAGAGACAGATGTCTCCATCAGAAGTTGTTTCACTCACTACAACTGGAACTTTTTATCTTTTGTTTTTTTCTTCAACCTGAACGGGTTCGAGCCATGTTCTGTCAGGAGTTTGTGCAAAGAAGAAGTTGAAGTTGACTAAAAAAGGTTGAATGAATGAATGAACTCCACCACGGAGCAGCCGAGGCTGTTGACCGTTCCAGCTACGAGTCAAGACAACGAACTCGTGGCAGAAGATCGAACTACTTCTGTGCAAGATGGTGCAGAAATATCGTCATTTCTGGACTATAGAGCACACTCAAAATTTTTATTTTACTTTTATTCATTTCATTTCATTTAAAACCATAACAACTCAAATACAGGTAGTCCTCGGGTTACGACGGTCTCGAGTAACGATGTTTCGTGGTTACGGCACATCTCCCATTAAAAAAAATATTTTGAAAAGTCGAGTTACGCAGTTTCTGGTTTTACGTCGTAAACGTAGCGGCAGAGAAATACTGCACTGTACAGTACTCTTTAAAGAGCAACTCCACACCCTATGGATCGGTAACTCCTTCCAAAATCTCCCTGAAAATGGGCGTGTCGAGAGACAAGGAGGGGTGGAGGTAGAGTTGTGCTTTTGTTCACGCCTCCACCTGCAACAACCTAAAACAAATTAAACCTCTAGCCAACAACATACACCAAGCAACAACAAAGAATAAACATGTAGATGTATTTATCTATTCCACCCATTCCATCCAAAACCAAAGGCCTAAAAAAATGAAAATGAAAAGAAAAATAAAACCGCTTGTCAGGAGTGAAATGCAGCACTTCCATATAAGGTATGCACTTCTCATCTCTGCAGGGGATTGGCTCTGCTTGAACCACCTGTGTGACATCAGAGTGAACAGTCCTGACCAATATGAAAATTAAGGTGCAATAACCTCTGTTCAACCCAAAGGACTACCGTAAACACGTTTTTAGGCCAAAATATTGCCAATTTGCTGATTTACACAGATATGGACAATTATATGAAACTAAACACAGCCATAGTGCTAGATAACATTTTGAACACATTCTAGGGAGTTTATCAGCTAAAAAAAGTTAATTTTGGGTTTAGTTCCACTTTAAAAAAGCTACCGTATTTTCTGCCCGATAAGTCGCATTGTCCAATTATGTCCATAAGTTGGAAAATCCATAAACATGTCACACCGCCGTATAAGTCACATCTATTACGCGTCACCGCTGACGACCCGAAATGTGGGCCGGAGGTTTGCCCTGCTGCAAATGGCTGCCACACGGAAGGACTTTACAAGATTAACAGTTAAAAACAATTATTTGTTTGCTGAAAATTATAGCAAAGATTTGTCTTAGATAAACCTTTCCTTAATAAATGCACATAATTGTCAAATCAGCTGGATTTTAAAAGTAGTTTCGCTACGTGCACCTGCACGGGTGGGACCGCAGCATTTTCTTTAAAATTTAGCAAAATAAACACTTTAAAAAATATATTTGTTAGCTGACATTATAGCAAAAGTGTTTCTGAGCTTAACCTTTCCTTAATAAATTCACGTAATGGTCAAATCTGCTGGATTTAAATTGTTTCGCTTTGATGTCTTCCAAATGGTCGCACTGTACGAAAATAAATTATAAATAAATCGACTTTTAGCTCTAAACATCTCTTACAGCTAACAGTTTGTAAATGTCCACCCAGTAATTACTTTCTGTAAGTTTCAACAAAATGTGTCCTGTGGTTTAGTAGTTTCATACCTCCAGAGCAGGAGGCCGGGCTGCAACAGAGTCAGTCCGACCAGAGGAGGCTGCTGTCGGACACATGAGGTGGGAACGGTCGGTGGACCCTAGCAGACAAAAGTGGTACTGCACCATTTTTGCCGAAATGAAAAACGGTCATATCTTAGCCAAAATTTGGTCTAAAAATATGGGAAAAAATCCATAAATACTGTATGTCTCTTTGCCCTATAAGTCACAGGGCATGCAAATTAGGAAAAAAGGTGTGACTTATACGCCAGAAAATACGGTAAGTCTGGTCCTCTGGACATTCAAAAAACAAAACTGTACTGTGAACGCGGTTTTACGTCGTAAACTAATAGAGCAGTGCTGGGCAGCGCTAATCCAAAAATTAGTTCCGCTATTTCAAAAGCACTAATTTATTTATTTAGGTCCGCTATTTCGAAAGCACTAATGCACTAAAAAGCACCCCGATCGGAAGGTTGGAGGTTCGAATCCTGGTTCCCCACACCATGTGTCGTTGTGTCCCTGGGCAAGACACTTAACCCCGAGTTGCTCTCGGTAGGACTGGAAAGCGCCTTGCATGGCAGTCTGCCACTACCGGTGTATGAATGTGTGTATGAATGGGTGGATGGTTGGTATTGTAAAGCGCTTTGGGGCCCCTCATCGGGGGCTGGAAAGCACTATATAAATAAGCTCCATTTACCATTTACCAAAAGCACTAATGTCTTATGAAAATTAGGGGAAGCTAAATTCTAAACCGCTATTTAAATTCAACAATTGGTAGCCACTAAGTTATGCAATATTTGCACTACACTGCCAACTAGTGACCAAACTAAGTGCAGAAGGCCACAAACTTCAGGTTCCCACACCACTACACACACGAGAATGGGTCAAGCTTCCAGGACGTGAAGGCTTGTGGCTATAAGCTACATCTGGTGTCACCTAGGTGGGTGGCTAAATAAGGACAAACAAAACAAAAATAAAGTGGTTGGTCCACCCTTACAAGACACACTCCCAGATGTTTTGCTCTACAGGCCATGCAAGGCCCGGGCAGACCAAAAACAATTCATTAAACTCAACTCAAAAAGGACAGCAGGAAACAGTACATATGAAACTATAAAGACAAACTTCAATTAATCTTGACAGTTCCATATACAATTCATTTCATTAGTCATTAATACATTATATAAAAAACAATACCTGACACGTCGTCACACCCACGTGCAGCTGGATGTAGAACACACCTTCAAATCTTGTGTGTGATAACACTGCAACATCCAAACAACACATTAGGAAAGATACCTTGAGTTTTTAAAACCACCAGATCATGATAAAGTGATTTCTTACCACACACCCCAACAGCAGAAGCACAATCAGAGCTCTGACAAACTTTTCTGAAAGGCCACACCTGCTCCTTTATCTGCTTGCCTTTCAATCAGTGATGGAGAGCACCAACAGGTGCCACTGGTTACATCAAGAACATAAAAATACAATAAATTAATTCATTTATTTGCTCATTCTTTTGAGAATTGTGAAAAGTCTCTCCATTCTGTCTCTACTTACATTTGTTCTTCTCTCTGCTGCTTCATCTCTTCTGATGAACTGAAATAAATCATCCTCTCTGTCCTGCTGCCTCTTTCTTCCCCGTCTCCGTTCCTCAGCCCTGGCTCACCCGCTGCTGCGCTTGGACCTGGAGTGTCCTCAGTGATGGAGACAGTTAGGACAGGAGGGGCAGTGGAAGGTCTCTGTCCATGAGGACAAACCAGGACCAAGTCACAGCAGCAGCTTCCCATTAACTCCTTGACCCGCCTGGATATTTACAGTCCTGAACAGAGGAAACATCACAGTTGGCAAAAAGAGCAACAAACATAAAAAAAACTTTACGTGTATTAACAGCTGCACGTACAAATTATATTCTTCATTACACATGCACATATTTTGTATTTATTTTTTTAGATTATCCTATATCTTTTTTGCCTGCAGAGGATTTACCTTGTCATGCAGGCCCCATCCTCCGTCCTTGTCCTCCTTGACCTCACTGCAGCCTTCGACACTGTGGACCATAGTATCCTCCTCCACCGTCTTCATGTGGAGGTCGGTCTCTGTGACACTGTCCTGGACTGGTTCAAATCTTTCCTCTCCGATAGGCTGGAATGCGTTAGTCTTGGCAATGCCACTTCCCAGACAGTCGGTGTCTCCTGTGGTGTCCCTCAAGGGTCAGTTCTGGGGCCCCTGCTGTTTTCCCTTTACATGCTGCCTTTAGGTCAAATTATTAATCAGTTCAACATTTCTTTTCACTGCTATGCCGACGACACACAGCTTTACATCAGGACTGGATCATCCTCATCATCCCCATCTCCATCTTCACTCACTGCCCTCTCTGCCTGCCTGGAGGAAATAAGGGCATGGATGAATCAGAACTTTCTTCAATTAAACTGCTCCAAGACTGAGGCCATAATGATTGGCACCCCTCACCAGATACAAACATCAACTTTAACAACAATCTCCTTCTCTGGTCAAGACATCCCCCTCTCCACCTCTGTTACAAATCTTGGAATAAAAATGGACTCTCATCTTACATTTGAAAATCACATTAAGCATCTGTTTAAAACCTGCTTCTTCCATCTTCGAAACATCTCCAGACTTCGCCCATCTCTAACTTTTTCTGATGCTGAGAAACTCGTCCATGCCTTTGTCTCCTCCAGGCTCGACTACTGCAACTCCCTGTTTATTGGAATCCCTGGCAAAAACCTTCAGAAGCTTCAATATATTCAAAACAGTGCAGCAAGGATTTTATTGAGAGCTCGTAAATTTGAACATATTACACCCATTCTCCATAACCTCCATTGGCTTCCTGTCACCTACAGAATTCAGTACAAAACTGCTCTCATTACACATCAATGCTTACAGGAACTTCACCTGACTATCTAAAGGACATTCTTGCACCATATTCATCCACCCGGTCTCTACGATCACAGAACAGTAATCTACTTCACATTCCACGAACCAAATTAAGGACCATGGGAGACAGGGCATTCTGTGTGGCTGCCCCCCGCCTATGGAACTCCCTTCCTGACTGCCTGAGAGCTCCACAGTCACTGGTTGACTTTAAAAGCGGTTTAAAGACTTTTCTTTTTAAGCAAGCCTATTCTGCCCCCGCATGATTTTATCTTTGATCTTGGTTGATAGTATTATTGATTTTACTTGATTTTATCACTTGTTTTATTTATTTATTTATTTATTTTTTAAGCAGGCCTATTCTGCCTCCACATGATTCTGTTTTTAATCTTAGTTAATACCATTATTGATTTTATTTGATTTTATCACTTGTTTTTATTGTTGTAGCACTTTGAGATTTTTATTAATGAAAAGTGCGGTATAAATTGAATTTATTATTATTATTATTATTATCTTCTCCAAAATGATCCTAATAACAGCAACATAAAATGAATGAAGAGGGGAAACATGGAAAATAATGTCTTAGAAAAACTGTAGTTTCCACCGCACAACACAAGAAGAGCTGTACAGTACTTCATTAAGATCACAGGTTCTGTACAGTATGAAGGTTAATGAAACTGTACTCAGTCAGAAGCACAAGATGAATAAATTGATGCAGTCGTGTACCTCACAGCTGCAGATTGTTTTGCACTCGTGAAAAGGTGGCTGTTTTCAATCTGAAGCTTAATAAAAGCTTAATTATTAACTCACAGGTCTAATTAAGAGCTGGTCACTTTCCTCAGCAGGGATAAACACTTCTACTTTGCGTTTTGTAGCCATATCTTCTCATTTGTACAGGTTAAATACGTGAAAACATAAGCGGCCATAATCGTGCATAAATGTTTTCTGAATGAACAAGTGTGGACGGTTTAATAATAAAAGCTTCGGTCTACTCCTTGCTCCCTTAAAAAATAAAAAGTAAAATTAGCTTAGCGGCGAAAATATTACGGGACCCATTGTACGAGCTGATCTCCGACAAAAAATAATACAAAAAAATGTCTACGCAAATGACAAAAGCCTATCATCTGCTTAAAATCATAACCGCTTTAGGCTTTTAATTTTTTAATCCCACATTTTAACATAACTTACTTTTAAAAGTGTATTCCGTCGCTTCGTCCGCCATAACATCATCCAAAATTTTCCCTCAATACGCACGTGCAGTGTAAACGCAATGCATTTTGGGAAAGCCTCGGTCTTGAAGGATACCAAGTACACCAGTACACCTCACTGCAGCGGGACTGAGGGACGCTTTTTTGTCACGGACCACATCCGGCGCTGACAGGATATGGTCTGTTAGCAGCCCGTAAATAAGTTTTTTCGTTTTTACTGATAGATAATTAGTTATTAGCGATACTGCATTTTAAATAAAAATAGCGCAAATCCGCTTATGAATTATAAAAGTTAGTCAATCCGCTGTAAAGCTAACAAATTGTTTAGGTACGCTATAAGCGGATTAGCGCATTAGCGCACCCTAGCGGTCTGGAGCCCACCTTTGTAATAGATAATATGTAGGATGAACCGAGCTGGATGGCGGTTTTACGACGTAAACGAATGGAGAATATGGAGGATGGACGGAGGAATACGGCTTCACCAGCATCCCAGTTGGAAATTAACTCTTTTTTCCTTCATTATGGCTCCAAATGTATGTGTTTTTTGATAATTATGTAGGGTATTGTGTTAAGATGGACTAAGTGCTTGGTAATACAGTACTGTACATGTAAATGGTGAAGTATGTACGTACGGTATATTTTGACTCATGTCGAAAATTGGTATATGACGCCACGTAGGAACGGATCTACGTCGTAAGTAGCGGACTACCTGTAATACAAAACAAATGTACACAGTCAAAATAAAATAAAAAAAGGCAGCAGAAGAAGAATTAATCTTATAATGTCTGCCCCCTTTTTACCCTTACTGTCTTTTTACCGAACAAAAAACAAGACGAGCAACAAGCAGCATGTACTAAACATCATCATCATCATCATCATCATCATCATCATCATCATCATCACCATCATCATCATCATCATCATCATCACCATCATCAACTCAAACAACAACTTTAGTGGATTCAATTTGGAGTTTTGTGTCAAATAACTTTAAATAATTTTTTCCTCCCTTGCTCTGCTAGAGGTGGCAGCTTTTTTGTAAAGATGTGTTTCAAACCAGCTGCTGTGGAGTTCCCAGAAACTGTCTTTACAAAAAGAGATCATCAGTCCAAAACTGTCGATCATCAGTCCAAAACAATCGATCGTCAGTCCAAAACAGTCGATCATCAGTCCAAAACCATCGATCATCAGTCCTAAACAATCGATCGTCAGTCCCAAACAGTCGATCATCAGTCCAAAACCGTCGATCATCAGTCCAAAACAATCGATCGTCAGTCCAAAACAGTCGATCATCAGTCCAAAACCGTCGAACATCAGTCCTAAACAATCGATCGTCAGTCCAAAACAGTCAATCATCAGTCCAAAACAGTCGATCATGAGTCCAAAACAGTCCAACATCAGTCCAAAACAGTCGATCATCAGCCCAAAACAGTCAATCAAAAGTCCTAAACAATCGATTGTCAGTCCAAAACAGTCGATCATCAGTCCAAAACAGTCCAACATCAGTCCAAAACAATCGACCGTCAGTCCAAAACAGTCGATCATCAGTCCAAAACAGTCAATCAAAAGTCCTAAACAATCGATTGTCAGTCCAAAACAGTCGATCATCAGTCCAAAACAGTCCAACATCAGTCCAAAACAATCGACCGTCAGTCCAAAACAGTCGATCATCAGTCCAAAACCGTCGATCATCAGTCCTAAAGAGTCGATCATCAGTCCAAAACAGCCGATCATCAGTCCTAAACAGTCGATCATGAGTCCAAAAAAGTCCAACATCAGTCCAAAACAATCGATCGTCAGTCCAAAACAGTTGATCATCAGTCCAAAACCGTCAATCATCAGTCCTAAACAGTCGATCATCAGTCCAAAACAGTCGATCATCAGTCCTAAACAGTCGGTCAAGAGTCCTAAACAGACGATCATCAGTCCTAAACAGTCGATCAAGAGTCCTAAACAGACGATCATCAGTCCTAAACAGTCGATCATCAGTCCAAAACAGTCGATCATCAGTCCTAAACAGTCGATCAAGAGTCCTAAACGGACGATCATCAGTCCTAAACAGTCGATCAAGAGTCCTAAACAGACGATCATCAGTCCTAAACAGTCGATCATCAGTCCAAAACAGTCGATCATCAGTCCTAAACAGTCGATCAAGAGTCCTAAACAGTCGATCATCAGTCCAAAACAGTCGATCATCAGTCCTAGTCGATCAAGAGTCCTAAACAAACGATCATCAGTCCTAAACAGTCGATCATCAGTCCTAAACAGTCAATCATCAGTCCAAAACAGTCGATCATCAGTCCAAAACAGTCGATCATGAGTCCAAAACAGTCAATCAACAGTCCTAAACAATCAATCATCAGTCCAAAACAGTCGATCATCAGTCCAAAACAGTCGATCATGAGTCCAAAACAGTCCAACATCAGTCCAAAACAGTCGATCATGAGTCCAAAATAGTCAATCAACAGTCCTAAACAATCGACCGTCAGTCCAAAACAGTTGATCATCAGTCCAAAACAATCGATCATGAGTCCAAAACAGTCCAACATCAGTCCAAAACAGTCGATCATGAGTCCAAAATAGTTAATCAACAGTCCTAAACAATCGATCGTCAGTCCAAAACAGTCAATCAACAGTCCTAAAGAATCGATCGTCAGTCCAAAACAGTCGATCATCAGTCCAAAACAGTCGATCATGAGTCCAAAACAGTCCAACATCAGTCCAAAACAGTCGATCATGAGTCTAAAACAGTCCAACATCAGTCCAAAACAGTCGATCATGAGTCCAAAACAGTCAATCAACAGTCCTAAACAATCGATCGTCAGTCCAAAACAGTCGATCATCAGTCCAAAACAGTTTATCATGAGTCCAAAACAGTCCAACATAGTCCAAAACAATCGATCATGAGTCCAAAACAGTCCAACATCAGTCCAAAACAATCGATCATCAGTCCAAAACAGTCAATCATCAGTCCTAGTCGATCAAGAGTCCTAAACAGACGATCATCAGTCCTAAACAGTCATCATCAGTCCAAAACAGTCGATCATCAGTCCTAAACAGTCGATCAAGAGTCCTAAACAGTCGATCATCAGTCCAAAACAGTCGATCATCAGTCCTAGTCGATCAAGAGTCCTAAACAGACGATCATCAGTCCTAAACAGTCGATCAAGAGTCCTAAACAGACGATCATCAGTCCTAAACAGTCGATCATCAGTCCTAGTCGATCAAGAGTCCTAAACAGACGATCATCAGTCCAAAAAAGTCGATCAAGAGTCCTAAACAGACGATCATCAGTCCTAAACAGTCGATCATCAGTCCAAAACAGTCGATCATCAGTCCTAAACAGTCGATCAAGAGTCCTAAACAGTCGATCATCAGTCCAAAACAGTCGATCATCAGTCCTAGTCGATCAAGAGTCCTAAACAGACGATCATCAGTCCTAAACAGTCGATCATCAGTCCTAAACAGTCAATCATCAGTCCAAAACAGTCGATCATCAGTCCAAAACAGTCGATCATGAGTCCAAAACAGTCAATCAACAGTCCTAAACAATCGATCATCAGTCCAAAACAGTCGATCATCAGTCCAAAACAGTAGATCATGAGTCCAAAACAGTCCAACATCAGTCCAAAACAGTCGATCATGAGTCCAAAATAGTCAATCAACAGTCCTAAACAATCGATCGTCAGTCCAAAACAGTTTATCATGAGTCCAAGACAGTCCAACATAGTCCAAAACAATCGATCATGAGTCCAAAACAGTCCAACATCAGTCCAAAACAATCGATCATCAGTCCAAAACAGTCAATCATCAGTCCTAGTCGATCAAGAGTCCTAAACAGACGATCATCAGTCCTAAACAGTCGATCATCAGTCCAAAACAGTCGATCATCAGTCCTAAACAGTCGATCAAGAGTCCTAAACAGTCGATCATCAGTCCAAAACAGTCGATCATCAGTCCTAGTCGATCAAGAGTCCTAAACAGACGATCATCAGTCCTAAATAGTCGATCAAGAGTCCTAAACAGACGATCATCAGTCCTAAACAGTCGATCATCAGTCCTAGTCGATCAAGAGTCCTAAACAGACGATCATCAGTCCAAAACAGTCGATCAAGAGTCCTAAACAGACGATCATCAGTCCTAAACAGTCGATCATCAGTCCAAAACAGTCGATCATCAGTCCTAAACAGTCGATCAAGAGTCCTAAACAGTCGATCATCAGTCCAAAACAGTCGATCATCAGTCCTAGTCGATCAAGAGTCCTAAACAGACGATCATCAGTCCTAAACAGTCGATCATCAGTCCTAAACAGTCAATCATCAGTCCAAAACAGTCGATCATCAGTCCAAAACAGTCGATCATGAGTCCAAAACAGTCAATCAACAGTCCTAAACAATCGATCATCAGTCCAAAACAGTCGATCATCAGTCCAAAACAGTCGATCATGAGTCCAAAACAGTCCAACATCAGTCCAAAACAGTCGATCATGAGTCCAAAATAGTCAATCAACAGTCCTAAACAATCGATCGTCAGTCCAAAACAGTTGATCATCAGTCCAAAACAGTCGATCATGAGTCCAAAACAGTCCAACATCAGTCCAAAACAGTCGATCATGAGTCCAAAATAGTTAATCAACAGTCCTAAACAATCGATCGTCAGTCCAAAACAGTCAATCAACAGTCCTAAACAATCGATCGTCAGTCCAAAACAGTTGATCATCAGTCCAAAACAGTCGATCATGAGTCCAAAACAGTCCAACATCAGTCCAAAACAGTCGATCATGAGTCCAAAATAGTTAATCAACAGTCCTAAACAATCGATCGTCAGTCCAAAACAGTCAATCAACTGTCCTAAACAATCGATCGTCAGTCCAAAACAGTCGATCATCAGTCCAAAACAGTCAATCATGAGTCCAAAACAGTCCAACATCAGTCCAAAACAGTCGATCATGAGTCTAAAACAGTCCAACATCATTCCAAAACAGTCGATCATCAGCCCAAAACAGTCAATCAACAGTCCTAAACAATCGATCGTCAGTCCAAAACAGTCGATCATCAGTCCAAAACAGTCGATCATGTGTCCAAAACAGTCCAACATCAGTCCAAAACAATCGATCATCAGTCCAAAACAGTCAATCAACAGTCCTAAACAATCGATCGTCAGTCCAAAACAGTTGATCGTCAGTCCAAAACAGTCGATCATCAGTCCAAAACCTTCGATCATCAGTCCTAAACAGTCGATCATCAGTCCAAAACAGTCGATAATCAGTCCTAAACAGTCGATCATGAGTCCAAAACAGTCCAACATCAGTCCAAAACAATCGATCGTCAGTCCAAAACAGTCGATCATCAGTCCAAAACCGTCGATCATCAGTCCTAAACAGTCGATCATCAGTCCAAAACAGTCGATCATCATTCCTAAACAGTCAATCAAGAGTCCTAAACAGACGATCATCAGTCCTAAACAGTCGATCAAGAGTCCTAAACAGACGAACAACAGTCATAAACAGTCGATCATCAGTCCAAAACAGTCGATCATCAGTCCTAAACAGTCGATCAAGAGTCCTAAAGAGACGATCATCAGTCCTAAACAGTCGATCATCAGTCCTAATGAAAGCTCACAGAAACAGCCTGAGGAGAACCTGGACATGGAAGTTTTACGGTGAAAGACGAAACGTTTCTCCCTAAAGCCCCCAGGATACTCCTGCGTCCTACCAGCCGAGCAGAAACTGTGCAGAGGGTTGAGACTCCATGCTCGAGCGTCCACCCTGAGCGACTGCAGAGCAGCTCCGCAGACACGGTGGCGTTTACCTTCGGGACAAATTGAGGTCGCCAATTGGTCATTTGCTGACCCCTACTGGGTTGATTGACAGGTCAGAAAAAGAAAACGAGAGCTGGCAGCCCCAGCCGCAGTGCTGTTCTGTTTTTATATGTTGTTAATTAAAAGTAAAATAAAAATAAAAACTGAGCGCTGGTCCTGCAGCCCACACATCAGACCAGCCCACCTGGAAACCTCCAGAACCTCCTGCAGCCACGCTGGACCTGATTTTAATTATCTCCTGACAAATTCCTTCATTTCTCACCATTTCAGTCATGGAGTCAACGGAGGAGGAAGAGATCACTGCCTTTTGAAATAAAAAGAAAGAAACTGTCATTAAACCAGATCAGGGATGAAGAAGGGGAATTTAATACATTGGTGTTGCATACAAACCTGTCCGTTGCCGGGCAGTTTATTATGCAACACCGCATATTCGGTCGTAAAAATTGAGCTTTGCGTGGACATGCCATGCGGAGGTACGCACGTACGCTGGAGTAGACGGGGGTCTTTAAAGGAACTGTCCAGATCACCCGATTTAACCTTTTGTACTTACCAGGAAGTCAATGATGGCCATGCTCATCTTCCTCCTACTGCAAGCTTGTGCTCCGCGAGCAGAAGTTGCTCTTCATGCAGCAGAATCCCCCTCATGGGGAGTAGGGCTGTGCAATAATATCGATTTTTGCGATATATATATCGATTTTTTCTTTCCTAGAAAAAAATTGATATTCATCTGCAAGTATCGTAACATCCAACTGTTACACTTCTCACTCGCTGGGAGAGTGATTAGGTCATCCAGCCACTAGTGTCACTGTAGAGCATTTATGCCAAGTTACCCACCTAGTAGATATTTGATTTACACAGAAGAAGTGCAGGCAGTGTAATGGTGGCGAATATCGTTCCAGCACCCTCTTGCTTTAAAGCAGATGTGTGGGCGCACTTTGGCTTCAAAAAGAAGAAGGATAGCGACTTTATGGATAAAACACTAGCGGTCTGCATAGTTGGTGCTTTTAATCATCCATCCATCCATCCATTATCTTTACCCGTTTCACGGGGGTCGCCGGTGCCCATATCCAGCAATCACAGTGCGATGGGCGGGGTACACCCTGGACGGGTCGCAAGTCCATCACAGGGCCTGCTTTTAATCAGTTTTCAGTTAAATTAATTCAATCCAAGTCTATAACAGTCATAAAATGTCCCCAAAATCACTCTGTCCCTCTAAAACCTTTCAGAAAATCGCAAAAGTGTATTGAATTGTATCGTCTGCTGAATATCACAATGTATATCGTATTGTGAGCAGAATATTGTGCATCGTATCGTATCGTGAGATTATTGTATCACTACAGCCCTAATGGGGAGGGAGGGCATCCCCTCCTCCCTCCTCGTTTCATTGGTGCACTAGGACCTGTTTGGTAATTTCATTGGTCTGATATTTTTTTGTTTAATCTTTATTTATACAGGTTGTCTCATTGGATCACGAGAACACCCCCCCCCCCCCTTCCCAGAGAGTCGTGTATTGGGCAACTTGTTAGCCCGATCCAAAAAACAACAACATACATTCGACGCAGCCTTGTATAAACAGCAGGGTTCAAATCTTGTGGAAAAAGTAGCGTCTTGAGGTCCAGAAAGGTAAAAAAGTTTATTTCTTTGTGTTCTGCAGAATCAAGGCGGAGGACTCCATGGACGTGGGCGTGGTCCTGTTGTTTTATGGACTGTACTACGGCGTGATGGGCAGAGACTTCGCCGAAATCTGCTCAGACTACATGGCTGCAACCATCGGGGTAAAAATGTGTGTGTGTGTGTTTTTGGTTTAATTTTAAATAACTAAATACACTTCTGATTAATGACGTTAAAGAACACCTGCTGAGGAAGACACCCCCATACCAAAGCATGGGGGTGGCACCATCATCTTGTGGGGATGATTTATTTCTGTTAATTAGCAGAGAAACTGGTCCAAGTTGAAGAAGAATGGAGCCAAATATGGAGAAGGTTCTGAGGAAAAAGATCTGGTCCACCTCCGAGGAGGACCACGATCCAGAACTCAGTACTGAAGGAGAACCATTTAGAGTTTCTGGAATGGTCCAGTCAAAGCCCAGCACTCTTATCTCCAGTCCTAGTCCTGGAGAACCACCAACCTGCACGTTCTAGATGAGACCAGGTTTGAATAGCATAGAATATAACTTTATTGACATTGACATTGCACTAGGGCTCAATACAACGTTATTGAATGACACACATTCGTCTTAAGATAGGGCGAGTGCACGAATCCGCAGCAGTAATTAAACAGCGCCGCCACAATCTTGGTTACAGGTGTGAAAACAAAAAGGGAAGAATCATGAGGGTAATCAGTGGTATTACAAAAAATATATATCACATTTTGTCTTACAGGACATCATATGAGACATCAAAAAACTCTACCAGCAAGCAACAGTTAAGACAAATCACATTTGCATTTGAGATCGAAGCAGTGAGTTTAAGTCCATGAGCTCTGTGCAGATTAGCCACAGTTCTGCAGATGGGACCAGCCAGCCTTATCTGTCTGAGAGCAATAATAATAATAATAATAATGAATTCCATTTATAATGCACTTTTCATTAATAAAAATCTCAAAGTGCTACAAAGTGTAACAAAGCAAAGATCAAAATAAAACAAGTGATAAAATCAAATAAAATCAATAATAATATCGACTAAGATCAAAGATAAAATCATGTGGATGCAGATTAGGCTTGCTTAAAAAATAAATAAAATAAAACAAGTGATAAAATCAAGTAAAATCAATAATGATATCAGCTAAGATCAAAGATAAAATCATGTGGAGGCAGAATAGGCTTGCTTAAAAAGAAAGGTCTTTATGCTGCTTTTAAAGTCAACCAGTGACTGTGGAGCTCTCAGGTCGTCAGGGAGGGAGTTCCACAGGCGGGGGGCAGCCACACAGAATGCTCGGTCTCCCATGGTCCTCAATTTGGTCCGAGGAATATGAAGGAAATTACTGTTCTGTGATCGTAGAGACCGGGTGGATGAATATGGTGCAAGAATGTCCTTTAGATAGTCAGGTGAAGTGCCGTGCAAGCATTGATGGGTAATGAGAGCAGTTTTGTATTGAATTCTGTAGGTGACAGGAAGCCAATGGAGGTTATGGAGAATGGGTGTAATATGTTCAAATTTACGAACTCTCAACAGAATCCTTGCTGCACTGTTTTGAATGTATTGAAGTTTCTGAAGGTTTTTGCCAGGGATACCAATAAACAGGGAGTTGCAGTAGTCGAGCCTGGAGGAGACAAAGGCATGGACGAGTTTCTCAGCATCAGGAAAAGTCAGAGATGGGCGAAGTCTGGAGATGTTTCGAAGATGGAAGAAGCAGGTTTTAAACAGATGCTTAATGTGATTTTCAAATGTAAGATGAGAGTCCATTTTTATTCCAAGATTTGTAACAGAGGTGGAGAGGGGGATGTCTTGACCAGAGAAGGAGATTGTTGTTAAAGTTGATGTTTGTATCTGGTGAGGGGTGCCAATCAATATGGCCTCAGTCTTCGAGCAGTTTAATTGAAGAAAGTTCTGATTCATCCATGCCTTTATTTCCTCCAGGCAGGCAGAGAGAACAGTGAGTGAAGACGGAGATAGGGATGATGATGATGTTCCAGTCCTGATGTAAAGCTGTGTGTCGTCGGCATAGCAGTGAAAAGAAATGTTGAACTGATTAATAATTTGACCTAAAGGCAGCATGTAGAGGGAAAACAGCAGAGGGACACCACAGGAGACACCGACTGTCTGGGAAGTGGCATTGCCAAGGCTAACACATTCCAGCCTATTGGAGAGGAAAGAATTGAACCAGTCCAGGACAGTGTCACAGAGACCGACCTCCACATGAAGACGGTGGAGGAGGATACTATGGTCCACAGTGTCGAAGGCTGCAGTGAGGTCAAGGAGGACAAGGATGGAGGGAGAACCAGTGTCAGCAGCCATGAGGACATCATTTGTTACTCTCAGCAGTGCAGTCTCAGTACTGTGAGCTGCTCTGAATCCAGACTGGAACTTCTCATACAGAGAGTGTTGCTGTAGGTGGTCCTGCAGCTGAGCAGCAACTGCTTTCTCCAGCACTTTGGACAGAAATGGGAGGTGGGAAATTGGGCGGTAATTAGAAAAAATGTCGGGATCCAAATTAGATTTTTTCAGAAGAGGCCTAATGATGGCAGTTTTTAGAGGCAATGGAACATGACCAGATTGTAGAGACTTGTTTATTATTTGTGTGATTAATGGGCTTATTGCAGAGTGATTGGATTTTATGAGAGACGAGGGGAAGGGATCCAGGGCGCAGGATGAAGGCTTCATTTTCTTGAGGATGGTCTCTACCTCACTCTGAACGACTTCATCAAAGCTGCTCAGGGTCCCAGAAAGCAGACGGGTAGATGGTACACTAAGATCAGGGAGGTTGTGGAGCTGAGATCTGATAGTGTCAACTTTGTTTTTAAATGATGAGAGGAACAGGTTGCATTTTTGAACAGAGTCCTCATGAGTTTGTTTAATGGGATTAAGCAGATGAGTTATTGTGGAGAAGAGCTGTTTAGAGTTTCCAGGGCAGGTGTTGATGATGTTGGAATAATATTTGGAGCGTGCTTCTTTAAGAGAATAGGCGTACGCTTTCTGATGTTCTTTGTACGCTTGCTTATGTACCGAGAGACCAGATGATTTTACACGTCTCTCAATAGCACGGCCAGTTGCCTTCATCCTGCGCAGCTCATCAGTGTACCAGGGGGCTGAACGGGAGAAAGACACCAGTCTTGACTTCAAGGGAGCATGTAGGTCCAGAAGCTCCTGGAGAGATTGGTTGTAATAATCCACAGAGTCATCTGCAGATGAGTGATTGACAGCGGTCAGGGCGTGAAGATCAGCAGACAAAACATCAGGGGAAATGTTTTTATAGTCACGGAACTGGATAGGTCTTTTTGGGTTAGAAGCAGGCGAAGTTGAAGGCACTTCCAGGGAGATGACCCTGTGGTCTGAGACACCCAGGTCATATACAGACAAGTTATTGATGAGTACAGTGTCTGTAATCACCAAATCCAGAGTATGCCCCCTGTTGTGCGTAGGGGCGTCCACATGTTGGGTGAGGTTGAGAGATTCCAAAAGAGACTTAAAATCTGTTGCCAGAGGGGAAGAGGAATTGTCCATGTGGATATTTAGATCGCCAAGAAAAATAGTTTTTACAGGGGAGGTGCAGAAAAAAGTGAGGAGGTCATGCATTTCTGAGTTAAATGAAACATGCGGTTTGGGAGGTCTATAAATCAATATAACGTTCATCAGGAGTGGGGCTTTGAAGTTGAA